>DWQX01002131.1:0-23311 GCA_018245475.1 Pharmacophagus antenor
ATATATATATATATATTATCTTTTTTTATATACATTGTATATAAATAAAAAAAAATTCGGCATACTTGTAAAGCTGATCGTATTAAATAATAAGTACTTGGCACTTACCCAAACAGGCAATATGAATACTTACGTCTAATTATATGCCTCTACATTACCGCAAATGGGTGCTACTAAGAATATTATAGGATTAAGGTGCAGGATTCATCTAGACCGTAGCAGGGTTTTTCGAATTCCTTTGTCAGCTACTAAACTCATTGTCAATCTGCCGCCATAACAGCATTGCGGTGGTCCGCCAATCATTCCAGTACAGCAAGAAGTATTTTGGGTGAACACGCTTCACTTTCTACGATCTTATTATCATTAACATTAGGAGAAATCGAGTTTAAGTGTTAATCCAGAACCGATAAAAAATGTAATGGCTCTAACATGGTCCCCTGTAACTCGCTTGAGGATGACCAACAAGAAGGTTTTAGTGCGTACAATTCCCACATAACCCTGACATTCTCACGAGCAGTATATATTCGGTAAATTTCCCCCCATACAAAACAAAATTGCTGTTTCTACGTGATGATAAGGTAAAGTCGCGTGTGGAATAATTGAACTGTGATAACATGCCTTAATGCTAATCTCATAATCAGCTACTTCCATAATACTTTGTTTTTAAAAAATTTAATCAACCATAAACATATCTTTAAAAAAAAACTAAGAATCTACAAAAATTACACAATAAAACTGTGTTCTTACTTTTTATAAACCATTTATTTAATTTTTTGGGTCTAACTTTACTTAAAATTTATATATAAATTTGTTAAAATAAAGGCAAATAGAAATAAAAAAAATATTAGTTACCTTAGAGAATCGTTTAAAAAAGTGATAGTTTAATTTTGTAATTCGAAAAACTATCGAGTGAAACACAGTTCCTACGTAATGTATACATTATAAAGCGATGTATTCATACTGGCTTTTAGAGCCACATGCACTATGCAACAGTATACAGTACGAGCATTGAATTTTAAATCAACATAAGCTTATTCATGGCAGTGTAGTAAAAATACGAAAAGATCAAGTGATATAAAAGAACAAAAACATCAACGACAGATTTATTATTTTTTTTAAAGGAACCAACTCAAGGTTGAACGCTATTAAAAAAGACATTGCTTCCGTGATGCAGTTGTTTTACCGCTTGCCTTGTAACGCGGAGGTTCTGTGTTCGATTTCCGAACTACAGGTGTAGTGTATATAAAATAAAAACTAAAGTAAAATAAAAATATGTAAAAGAAACATTTGAAGAGAATTTAACGTGAGCATCAAAGGTTTAACATGACGTTAATGTCATTGTCGTTTTCATTTATTTTCAGAACACCACAGGTTTTGCAAGTATTAAAAAAAGTACAAGGGATGAAAAAAGTATACACGATAGTACAGTTGTTTCCTGTTAATCCGAACACGTATGTGAGTTGCCGCAAACATTCGACGGTAAAACGCTATCAACACGAAAACTACAAAGGACTACACGCCGATGCGGGGCGAGCATTTGCGAAAACGCTTTAACAACGGATCGCCGTATGCAATGACATTAAACAGGCTTTTTCGCGTTCTGTTACACATTAGTTTTTCATGTTTATAGGTTAAAATAAATAAAGATAGCGTAAAACTTCTACTAAAGAATGTTTTGACAGGTTTAATATTATTTAAAAAAGATCCCTTAAGGTCCTTTACTAATTTTATCTACGTATTTATATTGTTACTTTAGTCTTTATATACTTTTTTTTCAGTACAAAGCAATAAAACAGCAGATTTTTGTCCTGATAGTAAGTTTTGCGGTGGAAATAGGCGCATCCACAATTAATAAATCAAATAAAATGAATGTTTTAATAATTTAACTTACGTACCTTTAATAACATTACACTGCGAGCGACAAATGAAATTCGATATTACACAGATGTACTTTGAACCCGAACAGCGATTAATTGGGAAGACGGATTTAAATTTTAAATCCGATTACATGACAAAGTACTTTCTAATGAATTTCTCTATTCCAATATAACCTCGACTTACAATGTTTTTTTTCCATTGCCAGATTATAAATATTAAGTAGGAATAAAGTGAAACAGATGAATATTTACTTTCACTTCTTTGACTTCATAGGAAGTGTAATAAATATTAATTTCATCACTTTAATGTTTCTCACACATTTTATCATGTTTATGTTTTGTGTATTGGATTCGAATAAGGTATTTAGTATGAAAGGTTAAATTTAATTTTAGAATCAGATCTCTATAATCGTATTTAGTGAGAACAATTCATTAATCTAATTTCTAGCTTGTCAGACGAAATTTCTGCACATTGGAAACGCATCAGTGGATTTGGTTAGATATCCGCCCAGTTAAATAGTGATAGCTAATTTAATTACTTTAAGTTTAATGCTTTATTATTTATTAAATGAGGAAATATGAAAATAATAAGATAAATGTTAAATTTGTATCGATGGTTTCATTTTTTGCGTGAACTAATTAAATTCGTGGGCTCCGTTTTAAAAAGTTGCTGAGTTCAGTTAAGTGAGAGCTTTGCGTGGAAGTAATTTCGTTTCAAACTGTTCGAAATTAATTTTCAATAAAATAAAAAAAAATCGCCGTGTAAGTATGAATTAATTACGTCGAAGCGAACAATACTCCTTCATTCAAGTGAAAGTAGAACAATATGAAGTACGAATGAAATTTACGTAACAATCCTATTGTGCCCCGGAGTTTATTCATATTCATCCTCGTCCAGCGCTTACGGAAAATTAAATAAAAAAAAACGCGCCGCTTTAGTTCAGTAGGTACAGCTGCAAACCAAGTTTTGTAACGTATACAATTCAATATGAAGTTAAATACTATGGTTCGCTTATATATTTATACGCTGCATCAATATTCGATAGTATAGGAGAAAAGTTTCCCATTTTATATTTACCAGATGTTCGAGATTGTCGAACAATCGATCTCGATATAGTGCTTTCTTGAAATACATGACGTTGAGTGCCCAAGAGAGATGAATACATTTATATTGCAAGAAGAAATATTGCCTTATATTTTATGGAATACGGTGGAAATAATTCATGAATAGATTGTTTGATAAACTGTTAACACATTGTTGACCTGCAATTGTTCTGAAAATTTTATTTCGTCTAGCTCTATAATATCTAATATTATATTATTTATTAATAACAATAACATGACATGATGAGACTTGAAGTATTCTACTGCTTAAAACATACTGAACATTACTCGCACTGTATCATCGCTAGTGGAAAAAACAATAGCGACATGAATTAATGCATTACGAGTGAACTAGAGTCCGGTCAACAAAGTGTTAACAAACGTTGTTTCTTCAAAAAGTTTTTGCACACAAAAGTTTTTTTCAAAGTTTCGTCACATAAATTTTTAGTACAGTTAAAATTTATTAATCAATAATTCTTTCTCATATTTCATGTACTATATGACTTTATATTGTTAATAATGAAACAGTTTTATGAAACATATTATTCAATTCTTATTAGTAAATGTTGGATTGCTTCGTTCGGTGGTAATAATTTCAGGCGACAGTGATGCGCTATCGGGTCAATTAATCGATACTGACTTAAAGCTTTAGATTGATGGTTGTGTAGTTTTATTTTATTGCAGTAAATTAACAGGCCAATTTGCGAAACGATACCTCGTAGCTGTTCCCCGTGGGAAAACTCGTTAAAGTCTGACTCATTGTAGTGCATACTTACGTGATATAATAACCTTTTATCAATTCCCCTCGATCATGTAGTATCACATGATTGCGTGCGTTGCATGCAAGTGTGTGAATAAATGTGTATGTGTGTTTCCATCAAAAAATAGATTTTCATTTTAATTTTAAAAAGTAATAATAATAACAAATCGATGTGCTTGCCTCTGTGATACAACGGTTCGATTCCAGGTTTACACAAGTTTTAGAGTTGGATGGTGTTGGGATGAATTCGAATTCATATATATAGGTAGCTAAAAGGATGCTACTTAATGTCATATGACATTAAAATCAAGTGTTAGCCACCAAAAATTCGACAAGATTATTGAAGCGATAATTATTAGTCATTGGAACATTAGTTATTCAAACATTTTCTATTCGGTGGACATTTCGTAGGTTGTAATTAAATAAATAGTAACGATAAATAATTTCACGGATAATATGAAACTATCGTCATTAAAATATAAGTTTTTTATGAACTATATATGAAAGAAAGTAGTTTTTCAACAGATAAACTTAGGTTTGTTTCAAGACTTAACTTTTTATTGATATTTTGTCGGAAACACAGGATTACATAGTAAAAAAAAAATGAAAAAAGTAATAGACATTATAAGTTTTGGTAGTGTGGTAATGAAATAACAACTAAATTAATCTTCTTTCTGTTTCAGAATATTAAGATTAACCTAACATTTTCGATATGTTTTATCACTTAAATATATTAATATAAATTAATTTTACATAAAAGGCATAATCACTTTGGAAAATATAGCATTTTGGTTCACTTCATCAACTTTAATTAAGTTAATTGACTGGCTTAATGCGCAGTGGTTAATAAAAAATAAAGAGGAGTTTTGACAATGCTACAGTTTTTTCAAAAATTGTCTCTCTAGCTACCACCATCAGCTGTGGTTTTGTTGTGTTCTGGCAGTCGCACGTTTTACCATCTACAGCTCCATTAGCACTTAATATCATGTTAATCTCAGATCAAGAGATAGCTCATTGCCGATATATGCACTTTCCACATTAAGTATTAAGTTTAAATTTGCTAACTTGGGTTTTGAAGCGTATATCCTCAAGTATTTAATTTGAAGATAAACATTTTCCTTTCTATTGTATAAAGTAATTTTGCTTTGAATTATAAAGTCATAGGCTTGTTTCAAGGTTAGCGGGAATGTTATAAACTTGTCTCTAGTTTCTCTGTAAGCCATTTCCTTTTCTGGGAATCTTATTTTAGTAAACCACTTTGCACGGCGCACGCCGTTTTTCTTTTTGACGTAAGCCCTCTTGTAAATTCACGAAAATATATTAGGTTAGAGATTCTCCAGTTACAATTACGATAGAATGTTGGATTCTAGTTTTAATTTTTTTTTATAAATCTTGTATTATTGTCATTTATTTAAAAAAAAAACTGCCTAGTAAATCTGCTTATTTTTTTTATTTTTTATTTAATTAAATATTTTTTTGAATTAGTTTTTAACATAACAGTACATATACCGTTTGCCGTTAAACATTTAGGTTGTGATAAAACAATACATTTTTCCAACGACAGTACACTTACTATTAGATATTCTTTACCTCTATTCCGCGGAGATTTTAACCTACTTTCTTAAGAGTGATAAGTTTTCTTACGTTCTGGACGACGATATTTCTTTAACTATATTTCACTTATAAAGATGTCCTCTAAATAAGTAGTATGTATAGTCATCGTATAGTATGTTAATAAGGGAAGTAAATCAGCTCATTTCTTTTACATATTATATTTCATATGTTAATATCGTACATTTCGTTTTTTTGTACTTTATAAATATAAGATAAAAACAAACATCGTTACATATTTTAAACTAGTTAAATCAATGTATTATAAAAATGATACACAAATTATCTCACATTAAATTTGTAATGGTATCTAAAATCATAATGAAGGTACAATCAGAAGTTAATTTATAACCTCCTTTGTGGAAGACTGTCATTCGGCCTCTAACTACAAAGATATTATCATTTTGTACCATATCATTGATTGTATTGACTTATTGATCTTATTAATCACAAATTTTGCTTTCCGTATCAGTGCGGAAACTGAATACCGGAAATCGTATTGGGTTGGACGTTGTGTTAGTAAAAACAGAATTACAATATAAAACTCCCGTAATATAATTACAATAGATATTTCAACACCTGTAAGCAGTGCGCTATTAACCCCAGGTTTATAGGTTCCATTATTTTGAGAAGTCATGTTCGATGAAAAGTTCTATCAACTTATATATTTTTTCGTCGTTAATGGCAATATTTTTTTACGGCGTTTATGGCAGCTATGCTTTATAATTTTTTTCTGAAAAGGAAATATAATAATTCATTAATGCATCAAATCAACGAGGTTTAAAAAGGAAACAATGCGAAAATGTCCGTAAAACTATTATTAATGAGATTGAGCAATATTGCATAGAAAAAACTAAAATAAATAATGACTAATCAAAGTTTAGGTAAATTTTTAGCATCACTACGAATGCTTATTTGAACAGTTGTTTCGAAATTTATTTAGAGCGTATATAATTCTACATACCATTTTAAAAGACTTACAACTAGCGCTCGATTAATTAGATTCAGTGATAATTTACGTAAAGAAAAAAAAAATAATTTACGTCAAATCCAAGAAACTTGAGCAAACTTTGAGTTACTGCGAAAGGTTATTTAAACAGCAGTCTTGAAATCGATTTAGAGCGTATATAATACTATTAAACATTTTCATAAGAAGTTCGAGTAAATTGAAAGAAAATATTTTTAGAGAAAATTGATTCGGCGCTCTTAAAAGGACAAACACTTTCTTATAGTAGTATATTACTTGATGTAGACGATAGGTGACATATATTTTTCAACTGGAACTGACATGTGTTGGAACTCCGATCCCTTTTTTAAGTCGGATTATCTCAGTTGGTTTCTTATATACAACAGGAGGTGGACTTTTTGGGAATCATTTATTTTTCTATTTTGATTAAAATAAATCACCGATTTGTTAATTATGAAGCCAAGGAAATAAAATACGAAAGTTAACCAGTTTTACTTTATTTTAATTTCTTTTTTATTTTTAATAAGAATCTATAAGTAAAGTAAGTCTCTAGAAACATCGTCTATGTACATTGAATATTTCTAATAATTTTTTTCTTTATGGTACTAGATGTAGAGATTGAAATAGCTGTTTTTCTAAGTCTTCCAATGTTACTGCGATAACCAAAAACTACTGAACGGATAATTACGAAATGGCATAATAATAGCTTGTCACTCTGGTTATATTTAAGATACCATTTATAGCGAGATAATCTTTAAATTTTTGGGACTATATATTCAAGATCATGTTTTTTTTAAAGCCATCTGAATTTAGATCAGCTAGTAAAAAATCGATTTAAAATGAAGGTTCTGTTATTTTCAGTTATTCACAGTAATTGCTGAATATAAGTTATGGCTTCGTAACAGTCGGAAGCGGTGTCAAAGAGCCAATAATAAACTTCTATTGGAAGCTTTGATCGCAACAATTCCTCAACTTACATATTTTTTGAACCTGAATATCTTGTTTGAACATTTTATATATTTATTCTTATTTCAAGAATTTAGTATTTTAGCTTCTTACGCATAGATGTCCAGCTAATACAATTTTGAAAAATGTATATTATATACTTTTATATCATAACGTAGTTGACGGCTTTAGAAGTTTCAATTATTCAAGTTATACATTGAATCCAGTCTACAATAGCTTTCGCTCGTAGCTTGTTTCTTAATTGTCAATCGTATTCGTCGACAAAGGGTTAAAATATTGGTTTTAAATACCACAATAATAAAATTGTATTATAGTACGCTTGCACTATGGAGGCCGCTAAAAACTTCACTATTACGTAAAGTCTTTACAGCTTACACTATGCACATAAGTAGTGGGGTTTAGATATAAATAGGGTTATTGTTATACTAGCGGGCGGGCTAGTTGCTGTTCTCTTACAGTCGATCTATCGTCATAGCACCAGAACTGTAGTTCAGTTATATTGTTATAGATTTTTATTTAATGCGTACCATTAATTTTTTATATTAAAAAATATATATTTTATTTCTTTAAAATACAATGTCTTCTCTTTAAATATATTCTTTTGTACTGTAAATGATCGACAGTACGCCGCTAGGGAAATTAAATTTCTCTTGGAAACTCTTTCTTATGATATATATTACTAATTGTTTATCAATTTCACGTTAGAGACATCAAGATGCCTCTTCTTATTAATGTTAATTAATTGTTTGATGGTTTGAATAGATAGAGATTTTATAAATCATGGAACAATTCTAAACACGTTGGTAATGTGTAAGATATTGTTAAAGTTCTATAAATTTACCAAATATCGTTTACAAAAGCGCATATAAGTAAAATACATTTACATGTAAATTAGCCAATAGTAATATTAATGAATATATTTTTATCATTACGAGTCATCAACGACTTCACTATTGAACCTAGGCCTTCCCCAATGACGTCATAGACTAATTTTAAAATTGGACTGACTTTTATTCGCCTTTATACTATGTAGGCAAACGAAATAGAAGATTGTTACATTAAAGTGTCTTCAAACGTTCGGAGAAAGTTCATTGGTGTAAAATAAGTCTGTAGTGGTACCACTTACCAAAAGGAAGGAAGTGATACAATACATGGGAGCGAGTATTTTCCTTCACAAAGGAGTTTCGTGTTTTTGTCCAAGAGGAACGCGGCATTGTTGTGAAATATTTTTATTTGTGGCTAAAAATAGTCGTGTCTCTATTGTAAGGATTATAACATAAATATTGTTGGTCAAACAAACTGAATGCCTTTAGTGAAATGAAATAATAAAAAATAAATATAGCGGTTATTTATATTTCTGGCTCTTTTTTGTGAAAGCGAATTACGAAATAGAAAATTTTAATTGAATAATAAACTTCTATGTTTATAATGAGTTTGCCGCGTGTGGTTGTATTCAAACCTCATTCATCCCGAAAGTATGTTAGGAACATTCCATTTACGTCATTAGAATGTTTTTCCTATTTATGTATCCAAAATTTTAACGATACATTTATGTAACAACACTTAATATTTTACACCAAGTTCGAGGTTCAAATACCTATACAAATATTAAAATACAATATGATCATAACAAACGCGACGACTGATATTTCTAAATTTATAGTTACTATTACAATCAGGGTTAATCCACCCTTAATTTTCTAACATTGCATTAATCATTTCAAAAATATTATTCGATCAATTGGGTCGTCTGGAAATCTATTTATAGTTCCCCCACTTCTCAAAATGTAATCCCGAAGGATGTTACCTTCAGTGATCAATTTAAAGGACTCACATCACTCATCGTCAGGCGGATAAAAAAAAAGATAGTTTCACAGTACTTTTACATAAATTTATATCAATAAATCGTATTAAGACTCGATATATGATTCAATGTAAATTAGTCGTATGAAGATTCGATGTAAAATTGGGTGAAAATGGATAAAAATCCTTAGCAGCTTAACTTAATAAAATCGAAGGTAAATCAATGAACAAAAGCTAAATAGCATTCAGAAGCAATGAATCAAATTTACGAAATCGTTAACGAGAGAATATTCAAATCGAATTGGGTCCAAACTAAAAATCGTAGCACCCAGACCTTGCTAAGTCGTCAAAGTGAAACAATGACCTCACTTTGCACATGAATACTATCGTAAACAACTTATTTGCTGACTTATTAAATCTGTAGCATCGTGATTATAAATAAATAGATCGATATTTTTTTATCAATCAAATGTATGATGATCAGACGATCAAAACCGCGTTTATTTTAATAATGTATGGTAACGTCTAACAACTTGTTAGTTTAAATTTAATCAAATTACTACGCTCTTTATTTATTCTCTTACGTGTAGTCCCTTCAAGTATTCAATTAATTAAAAGGTAGTCTATTGGTTAGTTGGTAAGGGGAATAGCAATAACTATTAGTATTATTATGAATGTTTAATATTAGAGTTGAGTTAATTAATTACATCGCCCTTAATTGACCTAACAACTGCCAACTTGCATAGCACAATATCTACTGTGTTCCTAAAATAATAATAGAAACAAGAAGTGAAATATTACATAGTTTTTTTTTCTTTGTATTAACTTAAAATATACAATAAATCTTAAAAGATGATATCTAAATGTGAAATTGAAGAGCGCTAAAAATAATGTTAGTAGTGTTACATTTTCCGGTTCATCACGCGATGCAAAGCTTTGGTAAGTTTTTTAGATTCTACTAGGCGACAAAAGTTGATTTAAACTTCAGATTTTGAACGACGGCGCTAAACTATACGGTACTAAACTAAAAACGCGTGTGAGATATCTTTATTAAAATTTTCATTGTATTTTTAAACAGTTGTAATAGCAGCATAGCATAGCAGATCTCCAGTATTCCAGTTTTCATTTTATTTTGTGGTAATTAACGAAAACAATTATATTACAATGTAGATTTTGTCATTTGTATAATTTTGTCTCTTCTCTAAATTCATTATGTGAACAAGTATTAGTCTAACTTTTACTATGTTGCATGACAAATGAACGCATCTGTCGTACATTAGTTTATCGCTTGCCTTATAACACGGAAGTCCCGGGTTCGTTTATAGGAGATCATAAGTAGATTTATATGGTAGAAGATTGTCACAGAAGATGATAGATGACTACTTATCATTCTCAGTAACAATCTTTCATCATAACAGTATTACTGATTTCCGGCATTTAAACATATGAGATTCAGATGACTTAACATTATATGAAATTGTGTCAAGTGGGGTAACCATTAGCAATAAAAATAGCCCTGTCTTTTGTTAACAAAAAAGATAAAAACAGGCGGAAAGTTTGGCAACCAAAAACCTTGATCTAATCTCGTTTGATAAGCTAAAATGAAATTATATTAACAATGCGTTGTGCAAGTTTATATCTAATCTACAATTTATATGTACGTTACGGCCTTCAACGCGCTGAACTGTAAATTTGAACGAATGCAATTTACGTCGACTATGAACAACGTGCGATGAATGCGGATTTGTTAGTATTCATTTCAGAATTAACATTATTAGAGCACGCTGTTTAAAATTTACGAGTGTATAGTTCCATTCATTTGGTTTAAAAATTATCGGTACCAAATATTAGTTATAAACTTTTTCTTCAATGATAAAAAATTTTGGTAGATGTTTAAACTCGATTTTACGGTATTGATTTTAACAAAAGCTACATATAAATATACCACACATTAGAAGCAAGCGTAATAAATTTTCTTTAATTTATTTAAAAAAAAATGTATAATATAATTTTTTTTTTCATGACAGTTAGTATTTATATTTTTGGCTTTTATTATTTCTTTAAACTCGTTATCGTTTGGACGATGTTTCAATAAGGTAATAAATATATTTACGTGGAATATATTCCGTATACAGTGATACTACGAGTATAATACGTGGTAGATATAATCAAGGTTATGCTTATGCTACCATATAAGTATCAAATCCAAAATTAAAATTCTCGTGAAAAGCAGAATTAAAGCCTATAGTTTTTATAATTTTTAACTGCACACTTTTCATACAGCTATTTTAAAAAACTGATTTTAATTTCAAGAAACAATACAATTTTCGAAAGTTAATTTAATGTGTTCCAAATTAATTTGATAATGCAAGAGTACACCAGTCGACATTAATTGATTTCGCATACAGTTAAACATTTTCAATAGTATAGCACGTATATACCACATCTTTTTATCCGTATTTTACGGATAAAAAATGGAATTGATAATTGTGTAGAAACTTTTCATTCTATTTTTATTGAACGTATGGGTTTTTAAATCTCGGTTCATATTATATTCTATTAGATGTATTCAATTAAATAATATACAATATATCAATGATTCTTAGAAAGAAATATATCGCAATTTCTGAAAAGCATCCAAACAATGACGTGGAAATCTTTATCGTTAGCGTTTCCATTTCAAACTATAGACGTTGTACTTGCTTGAACAGTTTCCCCTTTTGTGCAAAGATACAGTTCGATAATGAAGAAAGAAATAATGCGAATGAACTGTTCGTTATTATATCGACATTCGAGGGATATTAGAAATACTTTATTAATGTTGCCAGCTTATACATATTATTCGATTAGGTATCAAATATGGGTGTCTGTTATTTTAGATAAATTTATATAATTGTCACAAAAAGGGGGGCGACCACATGTTCGAAAGGATTCTTTAAATGTTAATTATTTTTTTCTGTATTACCTAGTACAAACAGGTTAGAAAAGGTGGAGTTTTTGTCCTAATGGCATTTTCACCAAGTTAACCTAGGTTGTCGTGAGAAATTGAAGGTAGAATGGAATACAAATTATATAGTAGTTCATAACGATTTGATAATTCAGATATTGATTTTGTCACTAATCACTGAATTACACTCCTTACTTTCGACATAAGATGTTATATTCAGCTTGATAATTAAGGGTAATATCGTTAGTAAATTTGACCAGAGACATTTTTGTTCACAACAAAATGGGGGTTGGGAGGCAAATTAGTATACCAGTGTATAGGTTGTAGGAAAAGTATAATTGCATTTAATACAGAAAATTTTATAATAAAAAATTTGTAAAGTTATAAAAGAATTAACACAAAATCATTTGAGAAATAAAAGTCTTAATTATCTTTACTAGCCATTTTGTAGGTATTCAAAATATAATTATTAATCTCTGGGCTTAATCTTTCTTCGTTAATTTATACCTCCGGGCTACATTTGTAATAATGAAGTAATTTCAACTTAATTAATATAAATTAACTACCCTGCTAAATTGGGGTTTACTTATATTATGTTAATATGCAATTTGCATTTGATTGACGAACTTGCAACAGTTAAGTTATAATAAGTAAAAATGTATTACTAGTACTATGACTATACTTATGCAAAATGAAGCTCATAAGCACAAAGTTATTTCATGAAATTCGTGCCAATATTCAAAAGATTTTATTATTTTATATTTATACCTTTAATATTTGCATAACCTCTGTTACATAAAAAAGTAACTGTAGCTTGCCAAATTCCCTTTCTGTTTTATTTGACCTAATTTTTTGTTCTTCGTTGATCAAATTTTTATTTCTTGTGTCTAATTTTTCATAACTTTTATCTCATTTTTTTTTATCAGTTATGGGCTAACACTTGGCTTCGATTTCATCTGATTTTGATTGAGAATGAGTTTGTAGACGGTGAAGTGTGTTCATTCAGAATACTTCTGGCTCTAAAATGTATGACTGCCGGAACACTGCAATGCTGTTATGGCGGTAGATTGACATTGAGGGTGATAGCTAACCTGGCGGGTTTTGGAAAACCCTACCGATATCCGGACTCCAATACTCGAGTGGCTCGGGAATCGAATCCAGAACGTCCGCGTTACTAGACAAGCGAGTAAATCACTGCGCCACAGAAGCAGTCAGGAAAGTTATTTAACCATGCTTTAGAATAAGTTATAAGTAAAGATAGAATCATCGGTGTATTTTTGGAAGGAGCTTTTATTTATCGTCGATTAACAATGTAAGAGTATTTCAAAAATTGTCAAATGTAAAAGAAAGATTAATTATCTCAGAATCCCCATTTCGATACCCTTCGTTACTTTTTACTTTTGTATCTTACAGAGCGACATTCTAGTGACTGTCGACATTGTCGCAAAGGACCCCACTGTGACGTACTAACGATGTAATGCCGAATGCTCAATCTCGTAAAAGCTGATGTGCCCGCCAACGTTTATAGCGGCTGACGTACTCAATCCTACAACGTGACCGTTTGGTCAGTACCATTTGTTTTAATGACACGTTTTTCACAGTAAAAACTATCTTAGATAACGTATTTCTATAAAAGAACATTACACTTATATTGTTAAGAACTTTATTGCCTTACAACGTTATCATTTAACATATTATGACATATATTTTCATCGTGAAAATCATCGAACCATTGTTTAATTGTGTAATTAAGCATAACCGGTTACTTAAGCGTCATATGGGTACGCAGTTAAAATGTTTTGTAGAGCATTAATATAATAATGCCTGTTGTGCTCGGGCATACGTGTCAGTCATACATGTGAGAGTCAGAAGTATTCTCGGCCAATGCGCTTCACTTTGAACTGCTCCATTGTCACTTAACAGCATGTCTAAGCGAGATCAAATGTTACTCTTTAATCGATAAAAAAGTTTTAAACTTAAGAGTCATTACTGTGTGATTAATATCAAAAAATGTAATTTATAAAATGTATAGTGCATTTTTTCCAAACCTAAAATACCATCAGTAGAGATCGCGCGTGACTAGCTATTCCTTGGCAAATACATCAATCACTTAGTCTGAGCGACAGCGGGGAAATATCAAATTACAATTCGATAGTGTTCAGCCCTTATTTCGAATTATTCCGTGACAGTCGCTATTCTGAGGTCTCCAAGATATTATCTGTATTTATTATTCTGCGAGGAAGTGAGATGAAAATTTTTGTGCAAGACGTAAGAACTCAAACTGCTAGTAACAAAACGTACTGATAGTTTTTAAAAATCCATACGATTTTACAAGGATAATTAAAATAGGAAAATAAAGAAAGTAGCTGTTTTTAGGTAGCAATTGGTTGGGTACTTGATGTTAAAATAGGTCATATCTCAATTTTTGGTTATCATTAATAATTTCACTTTATGGTCTTTATTCTCTTAATGTTTTCAACTTGTTTTTGTATAAATAAAATATAATAAAAAACAAACATGGTTTGTATACGTGCGTCGTCGCAAATTGAAATAAAAGCTGAGTCTTTAACAAAATTGACGGCGTAAAGCCATGTCTCATGATTACAGCCCGTAATGGAAAGTGAAATTGAAAATGAAATATTATTAAAAGTCTTTTACAGAGACCTATTTAAATATTTTTGTATGTGTTTGTTTAATAATATGATTTGTTATTACTAAAGTTATGAAAGTGTAAATATTATATTAAAAATATGAGGCACCGCAGACGTTGTGATGCCTGTCTATATCTATTTTATACTAATGATTGTCATTATAAACTGTTTAATATTTGATAAAGAATTTTGCACTTTGCAACGCTATTTGGAAGCGGAGGTATAACAAAATGGTTAATGTGAAATGTTCTCTCTTTTTTCTTTAAAATTACATTATTTTTTGTTTTTTTTTTATTACTTCAAGAAATATAATACTGTGAAGAGGATAAATATTAAGATAATAAATATTGTGATATATTATTTTTTATTGTATAGAAACGTTTTTACAATAGCCAACATTTTTGGGCATTCTTCTTAGATACATAAAGCTTTAAATTTCTGCATTTAAATATAATTGCAATACTAGGATAGATTTCAAATTACAAATCCTTAATGGGACTGTGTATTTTGTAGAAAGTGAAAAAAAAAAATATTAAAAAAATTCACTACTTAAAACATCTGTGAACTGCTATTATTACTTTCCATCAAATCGAAATACAGTTACTAAGTATTTTGTTACAATACTATAGAATATTAACTGGTGATATGTTTTCAAAGAAAAAAAGATATATTTCACATTTTCACTAATGATTCTTCTACAGTAAGTAGTTCAGGCTAGTATCTACTCCATTTTACATTTAAGATATTCAAATTCTATGTACTCCGCTTGAATATATTTGAATAATCGAGCATTCAAAATGGCGGCCATCAATTGATTTGTGGGCTGAGTACTTAAGGTATATAAGTTTATAAACAATATCTTCTGTGCACACATTGGCATAGAACGCGTTATTTTAATTAGATTCTTATGTAGTAATGTAAATGCTTATATAGTTGTTGGTAAATCCTTGTTTAACCGACAACAAAAACGACATCCTCAATTTGACTAGATTAGATCCTTTATGTTATTATTAAGACTTCACATCTCTTTACAAATTACTTTTAGTTTAATTTTATTTGTCGACGTAGTCTATAAGGTTTCTTTCATAAAAATTAATGAAAACAATCAGGAAAGAAATTTTGTAAGTTTTGGGGAAACGATTTGGATAGTTTTATAGTTTTGTTGGATAAAATTAAACAAAACCGACTCTAACCATGTGGTGCCGTATAAAACATATAAAATGTTTGACCAAGGTATTTTAGACAAAGTTTTATTGTTTGCTAAAATATATTTATTACCTTAAAGGAATGTAAGGGGAGGTGATGATGAAAGTTCGTGTATCGTGATTACTAAAAACGTATCTGAATCTACTGAACTTTTGAATAGTACATATCCATGTTTTTTTTCTACAATTTTCATCACTAGATAAAAGATTACAAAACCCAACGTCTAAAAGAAGTCTAAAGTAGTTTTAAAAGTGTTGAAGATCGCTGTCGGAGGCGGGCACTAAACGCCTGCCATTTTGGCGCGCTTGGTGTGACGTCATAACAGAGACTGACGTTCCAACAAAGCCATGTTTTTTACGCAAAAACTCTTAGGCTATCATCTTTTTACGAGAACTTTTAGGTCAATTTCGCTAAACCTTAGGACGATGGTTGATTGGTCGACGATTTAAACCTATAAATTCAATCTCTATAGTATTTTTACTAAACGAAGTTATAAAAACATTAGTGGAGGTACAATTTTAAAGAAATTAAATGAGTACAAAAATGTTTACGAAATAAACATGCATATTTTTTATTGTTATAATAAAAAAGGAATTTCGTATTCTGCTGCTGATAAAGTACTGCATTAGACATGCGGTCGTGGTTTCCCGATATATCATCGGCCGCTGCTGCAAATATACGGATCTAGGTATTATATATCGTATTACGTATCATAATGTCTGCTAAACGAAATTATCTGTTAAATGCGGTTTTCATTCGCACTGTTATGTAAAAAAGGCATTTTAAATAATTAAAAATACATTCCATTTCTGCTTTCTGTAACCGCTATACTTTTTTTTTGGTATACTTATTAAACAATTGTACAATACAAATAGTTGGAGCTTTCACGTGATTAAAAACTACGGGGATTAGTGAACATTTTCATTTTTTATTTATCGCATTCGTAACAAACATTTTCCATTAAGATTAACAATCGCACTCACATCACAGGGCTGTTCAATGTTAAATCAGAACATTATTTTATCTATTTGTACATCTGTGTGCCATGTAATTAGTTATTTAAAAGAATATTTAAGTTATATATAAAAAAATGTATTGTTAGGAAAATAAAGAACTATCTCAAGTTTTCAGCCCCTGAATGGAACCAAGTTGACAATAATACAGCTCTTTTTTTTAATTTTAAAAGAAATATAATTTTTTTATCCAAGCGTTACTTTGCTGTACTTTATGACTTGATAAAACACAAAAAAATTATTTTCTTATTGCCGATTTCCGCCACGAATATTAAGACTATTACACTATTATTACAATATCAACGCCTTTCGACACGACACGTGGCACCTTTTGGAGATGGACTGTGACTTAACACTTTGTTGACCGGACTTGAGTTAACTCGAGATGCATTCTTTTGTGTCACCGTTCTCCACTGGCGACCGTGGTGTGCAATTATTGATCAGTATATTTCAAGCTCTAGTATAACTTGTATCTCCTTTTTGTATTTAAAATAAAAAATATTCTACATATTATATGTGAAATTATAGAGTAATAGCCCGTGACGCGAGATACACTTTTCAATAAAATTAGCGGCCAAGTATGTGTTAATATATAGACCTAACACACACGTTTTATATCGGCAATTTGCTAATTATTTTTTGTCGTTTTATTTGCTAATGAAGTACAAGAAAGTATTTACATAAATACTTTTAAAACTATATTAATCGTGAATAATTTTGAGCTCAACGTACGCCGCTCCCGAAACCTCTACATCAATCGCTGCGATTGATATGTTTACGATGACGGTCCTCTGATTGAGGGGCCGCCGTCCGATATTTTGTCACCGAATTGAAACGGATCGCTTTGTCAGCATTTAACTATCGAATCTCTCTAGTCAATTGAAAAATACCATGCATTGCAATCGTAATAATGTTCCAACAGTTTCCCTATATGTGTTACACGAATAATTTTAAGCAAACTTAACAAATCTTCTTTAAAAATGAAAAAAAACGGATTTTTCTACATTTTTGTAATTATTGTATTTTTTATTGGCTTCGGGTTAACACTCGATCTCTATTTCATCTCATGTTAAGTGGCCATGAGAGTTTTGGCTGTCACGTGTACGACTGTCGGAACACAGCTAAGTTTTTTTTAGCGGCAGGTTGACATTGAGCGCGATAGATAGTCAGGCTGGTTTGAAAACATAAAACTACTAATTTAAAATCTGCTAGTCACATGGCAAAGAATTGATTCTGGGTCATAAGTGGCACAAGGCAACCGAAAAGGATTGCGCAACATAGGCGGTTAACGTATGTTTTGTCTATGATTTATACTAATTAAGAATTTTAAAATCTTTTCGTGAAAATATATCTAACGCAAAATATAAACAGCTTCTCGAATTCTTATGTAAGTTGTGGGAAGATTAATTACTCCTTTTTGTTTTTTAATGTCGAAAACGAACGATAGCTGCGACCGCCCACGCTTCCTCTAAAAAGTTTTTGCAATCATGTTAACAAAGACGTCAGAGTGTCGAACTTTTTCAAAATGTAAGATTAGCTTTTTGACTCTCTATTATTAAACGACACCGACAACATGGTAGAGGTACGTAAAGAATAACAAATACTTTGTGGTTGCCAGTACGGCGACAGAAAAACACTAAAAATTAGTTGACAGACATAGATTATAAAGTAAATAAAAATTGCAGTGTATTGTAAAATGTATCCCTTTAAAAATGATCGTTCACAATTCCACACTCACTCTGCGTTAGTCAGGCACTGATTGAATTGGAATCACGGCTTCTAAAATGAGCCAGGAATTAAATACGTTGTATCCGTCACTCCCAACGAGCTCGGTTTAATCCTGTTTACTCTGAAATACTGTAGCCAAAATTATTTCAGTGCGTCATTGTATAAAATAAGTTATTGTAGGTATTGCAATAGAAACGAATACATATTACGTTTCAAATAACATAAAGACTTTGTTATTCAATGTAATATTTTAGGTCAGGCCTTGGTATTCTCTTAATTAATAAAAAAAAAACTAGGTTAAAGTACCGAGTTGACCCGTCGCTAAACCTGGTTAGGATTCCTGGCAATGTCGATAAAAATTTTCGCATGTCTCTCGATCCCCTTTTTCATAACTATGCCATTAACCAATCACTTTCTTTAAGGCATTCGTTCAGGAATATAATTCACAGTTGAGTAAAGTGGAACGTCGCCAAAGAATTTCGAACTTTCCGTTATTTCCTCGACGAATAGCTATCCTGATGATTCGTTTTAGAAACGTATTTTTAATTAACCATATTAAAAAAATAACCTACTATTAGAGATTGTTAGTATCATCGTCATTGCAGTAACATGTTAATATAATTTTAGTAGCATCTAATTTACTTATATCCAAATAGGAACGTGTTATAAAAATACGTTAGCAGCGAACAGAATGAGTTTATGAAGTGTTTCAAGGTGCTTTATTCTTGTTCATGAAGATGTTTAAAGTTTTCTTGCAAGTTGGAAACTGCTTGTAACGTCGCTGAAAAACTTTTTGAATATCTAAAAGAGGAAATACCTTAAATAGCTTTTCTCTATCCTATTCATTCATTTTACTTTTAATTCTTTAACAGTTGAACGCTATTTCTACATACGAAGTGTAGTACAATTTTAAAAGTAAATATGAATACAGATTTAAATTAAATTAAGTCAAGATTTAAAATATACTAAATTTAATTAGTGAATACGTTCGACTAATTTTATAACAATTTTGTTTTTAGTTGGTATTTAAAAAGAATTATTTATAATTTCTAAAGCGCATATTTACGTAAGAAGAGATACTTTTTGTTATTATTATTAGTTCTTAAAAACTAAGAGGTTGCGATATTATTTTGGACTAAAACATTTTAAACCGTATTTGATATCAATTCAGAGTTCACGACGGCTTCAGTGGAAAATTGCCGAAAATTAGAGCAATTTTGGTATTACAGAACATTACAGACATTGGTAAAACTTTTAGTCGGCTATTTGATTGGTGCCTAGGTAACGAGTAAAGTTATAGACGTTCAGGATTTGCTTAATAAAACTCAACGACATAGTTTCAGGTTTTAGGAGACCAAAAAAGGTATCATTTAGTATGCTAATCGTTCGTTCTAGCGACTACGACTATTGACTGAATAATAAAAATAAAATTAAAGTAATGAAACGAAAATTGGGAATGTTTAAATTAAGTATAGTTACGATTACGTGGTTATGGAGTAGGTATATTGTAGGACGGTCTGGCACAAGAGAATGATATACAATACTTTCGCCGGTACAGATTCATTTATTAGTCACTGACCCAACGAATTTCATACCGCCTAACAGCCAATGAATGTTGTGTAACTTTTTTACGGAACTTTAATTTGTAAGAGGTGAACCGCTCTAAATGTCCCAGGAATTTGTTATTGTATTACGTTCATAAAATCGAAAGTATCAAATTCGGTACAGGTTAGGCTGAGTTAAGGTTTTATTATTTATTTATAACTGTGTTTTTACTATATATTATATTGTACATTGAGAGCCAAACTGATTATTAACGCTGGTAGACTGATGTAATTCCTGTATACAGCATATAATCTTCGAACGACTGAGTTGTTACCTTTTATTTTACACGAGTATGTTATGTAAGAATACTCGAGATAGAGGAGGATTCAACTTTACAAATTGAATATAAATTAAAATCGGTCCGGTGGTTTCTATACTTACAATAACCCTTTTTTTGGTCGGCGGTTATAAACATCGTTTTATAGTTGCGACCAAAGGTTAAATAGTGTTGTAGAAATGAAGAGTCACGCGACACAAGCTCTTTTCACCTTTCGATGCATGCATGCCGTAGCTTTATTATATTCACGTTGCGGCATAAAAATGAGACGCGGCAATGTGCCGCAGATGTGACGCTGCAGCGCGGCGTGACCCTCTTTTAGTACGCCGAATGTATTGAATTTTGAAAAATGCATTTAGCATCGCCAAACAAACGGAATAGTTGTATGAAAATATTTCTAGTTCGTTCATTTCGTTACGCAAGAACACTTTTGCTGATTTATTTTATTTAATACGTTTTGCATGGTTAGAGATATATTATTAATTAAACCAGTGCGCTTTACCATTACAGTATAATTTTATCTCACAATCTACAGAGATCGTGTCAGACGTTAAGCTGTACGTGTAATAAAAAAATTGTCAGGGTTCTGTAAGAAAGACGCATATTAGCGTTTTCTCCTTACTTATCATAGTATATGAAAATATGTAAGATTAAAGAGTTATTTTGAAAATTGTTACAGTTTAAATAATTATCCCACTCCAGTACTCATCTCTTACTTAAACTTAAACATACAGTGAACGTAATTTGTTAATAATAAAATGATCGGGCATTTGCTTCTATATTTTTAGGTATAAAATACTAAGAGAATGATTTATGTTTTTCGATATTTTTTTTAACTTAATCACTTTCGACATCATGACTCGCGGATTTGTGAAGGGATACATCTCATTGTAGATTTGGCGGTTAAATGGACCTCTCTAATGATGTACTATCGTGGATATTCGACTATAACGAGAGGCCGCTTTGATGTCTACATGGAAATGTTTATTATAAGGAAAGTAATATTTCGTTCATAGTTCAATCTGATGTTAAGTAAAGATGAATAATAAAATGATGGATTTTAGTGTTGTATAATGTTTAACACCTATATACGCATATGCGTAATACAAATGCAAAATTTTCTGTGGCAATTAAAGCACTTCCAAGGATTTCTTCTTAATATATGTAGTTATTAAAATTTGTTATTTTAACTTTGTAGGTCGTAAAATAATTCATTTTATTAATATTCAGGAACTATATTCACTAGACTATATTTACATTAAATTGACAAATTTTAAGTTAGTATAAAAATTAAATTGTCAATCGATGAACGAATAATCCAATTCTCATATGTTAGCAGTCCTGTGCAAATATTCATGTTTATTGACTGACGCTCGAGCATGAAGTCAATATAAACAACTGTATGAACAAATAATATGAGATTTAATTCCAATTTATTTAGTAAATTAAAGTAAAAAAATATATATTTTTTAATTCAATTAAACCATTATTTAAAAGTCCTATAACTTTTATGTAAATAATCTATGTAAGGAAATATGTCTGTAATCACACAAAGTGTTGCACAGTCTATAATATGACGTAATAACTTATCGTCGAATAAAAATATTGACTATCGCTTAGTTTTATTATTTTAAGTTTTAATGAAATGAATGTATATTTGTTTATCAACAACCGGTTAACACTTGACGTTAATTTCACAGGATATTCAGTAATAATGAGGCCGTATATAGTGAATTGCGTTCGCGCAGAATATTTTGATTACCTTTTGCATGATTGTCGGAACACAGCAGCGCTGTTAGCAGCAGGTTGACATTGAGAGCCGAAGATGGACAAGCGGTTAGAAAATATCGTATCACCATCCAAAATCTACTATTCATATCGTGCCTTAGTCAAACCCTAAATCAAGCGGTAATACACAGCACTACCGAGAGATTATCAAACTGACTAGTGCCAGTTATTATATTTTTAATATCTCATATCAACGTCCTGACAGATTAACAATTAAAAAGATTATGTTTTTGCATTTATTCAACCGCAGTTGACAGTTGATAGTCCAGTCCCATCCATTACGTATGGATAAGATGCTGATCCGGAAATTTAATTAAAACAGATCGCGATCAGCTGGCGCTTATTTGGTAAAATATCGAGGACGAATTTATTAGTTGGTAGATTTGCCTAAAAATACAGAATGTAGTAACTTTTACTAAAAGTAACGATCTGAGCTTATACAATCTAAGATTTTTTTTTCATTATGGAGACCGCCCGGCAAAACTGGACTCGTAGATTCAAAATTTGGAGAGTTATGTTATTTATTAATCAAAAACACAACTTTGATCCGGTTTGTTACTAATAAAGTAAATAATTTAAAACTATGTTAGTACTTAATATTTAAACATGTTTTAGTCCTGCTAATCAAAGTAAGGGGCTGTCGTGCCAGTCGGCAACTGTACGCAGGTAAGAGAAATCTTTATTTTATTAATTACGTTTTGGGTATTATAATAGGTTCGTTGGCCATAGCGTCGCGTATTAACTTTTAAACGTATTCGGACGTATTCACGCAGCATCGTAATATTTATGATTAAAGGCATTCGTTGAAAATTCTTAAGTTAATTTGTGTATTACACTTATGTATTACAATATATTATAAAGTGTAGAATATGACCTGTTTCTGATATTCACAATAACACAATTCTACTTATTGACGGAAGTATTCCTTACCAGGAAATCTTAAAAAACTTTTATAATTCTTAGTAAAATGCTCTTTGCCAAAAAACAAAATACTCCTATTTCCACATA
>DWQX01002132.1:0-23308 GCA_018245475.1 Pharmacophagus antenor
ACAATTATTTATTGCCATTATAACCTTAGTGAATATATTTATAGTTATTTAATTATGCACGCATTCATGTATAAACAACCACCAGTATGTGGTGGTTACATGTAACGAAAATATTACTGTGTTTTAAATATACGGATTTTAAATAATATAATAAAGATTTTCACGACCAGTTACAAGCAATGTCAGTAATTATATTCGTTACAAAATATTTATTGGTAACAGATACGGTCTACTGAAGTTCGTAATTGCCGTACTGGGTTACTGCGCGGTGTATAAAGAGGTGAAGCCGAAAAAGGACAAAGTGGAGGCGTTAGAGAAGGAGTACACAGAAGCCGTGAACTACTTAGCATCCCTAAACAGGGAGATAGATCGCTTGCAGAGGACTTTAGATAGACTGAACCAGAGATACGACACAGCTATGCTCAGGAGGCAGGAGCTGCAAGAGGAGACCGATATCATGATGAGACGATTGGTCGCAGCCGACAAGCTGATGTCGGGGCTGTCCAGTGAACAGAAGCGCTGGACAGAGGATTTAATGGCGCTTCACGTGGAACAATCGAGACTCATCGGCAACTGCCTGCTCGCGGCTTCGTTCCTAAGCTACACCGGACCTTTCTCCTTCTCCTTCCGACAGACCATGATATACGAGGATTGGCTTGGTGACGTCAGGGAGCGCGGCATCCCTCTCACTGAACCATTTACAATTGAAAAGAATTTAACCAATGAAGTCGAGATAAGCGGGTAAGTTAAATATCTTTTATTTTTTTTAATTTCAAAATCGACAATATATAATATACTATCATTTATACTTTTGTATTGGATAGGGTCGTTATTTTCTTGATACCGTTACTTCTCATTTAATGGCATCTTATATGTTTAAACGTTGTTAACAACAAAATTTAATAATATCACTTATTTTATAGTCAACCATTTCCATCCATTTCAGTTGGAATTCAGAGGGTTTACCTCCAGACGAGCTGTCTGTGCAAAACGGTATACTGACGACTAGGGCGTCGTGTTTTCCCCTTTGTATCGATCCGCAGACGCAGGCGCTAACGTGGATTAAAAGGAAAGAGGCGAAAAATAACCTCAAGGTACCGAATTTTTCCATGGAATTTCCAATTTGTATCGCAATTTTTATCACCGTCACACTTTTTTACTCAGGTCCTCTCATTCAACGACCCGCAATTCGTTAGACATTTGGAGATGGCTATCAAATACGGGATACCTGTACTGTTTCAAGATGTCAACGAGTACATTGACCCTGTAGTGGACAACGTGCTTGAAAAAAATATCAAAGGTAAAAACCGGAAACTTCGTCAATCACGTACATTAAACCTATTCTCTTATAAGTTTTCTTTAAAATTAACGTATGTTATTATTTTAATAAAACATTCAGTTTTGCACATTCATTGGTTTCCCTTAAACATTTATTCTTTTACATACAATATTATTATTTTACGTAGTTATACCTACAGAAGCAATTCACAACACACAATGTAATAAAGGATTGTGGTTATACATACTAGTTTCTTTTTTCATATCGGCTCGCTATTTATCACGCTCGCAATGACAATATGCAGACATAAATACTTAGTTTTCCGTCAGTCGTACGTGAAAATCTAAATTATCTAGGGGAATACCTTATATTTTTAGACCAACAGGTCTGATAAACATATTAATGTTATATGAAACAGTGCTGTAAGCCCATTGTTAATAAAAAACAACATATTCAAAGAAATTATTCTTCAATACCATCCAGTGGAGGGCGGACGCACGTTCGTGCTGCTCGGCAGCTCGGAAGTGGACTACGACCCTCACTTCCGGCTGTACCTTACCACAAAGCTTGCCAACCCGCAATTCAACCCGGCGGCCTACGCCAAAGCCATCGTCATCAATTACACCGTCACTGTACAGGTACGAAATAAGTACTTATTACTACGACCTCTCGATGTCTTTCCGTTTATTGAAATGTATATTAAATATAAAAAATATATTGCGATATTTTAAATATTATACATCGTATAGTCGTGCGCTATTTTGAGTGACTCGAGATCCGCTCGCAAGGCTGTCGCAAGACCTGACACCCTTCATCCCTTAACGTTAAAAGTGAAAGAGAATATTATGAAAGAGAAAGAGAAGGATTTTAAATTATATTGGGTGAAAGCGCACGCGGGAATGGAGGGAAACGAGATTGTGGTTCAGCTAGTCAAAGATGCGGCCCTGAAGATTAAAAGTAGACCGATATATGAGAAATGTCCTGTCTCATTCGGCTAGCAACAGCTCAGACTGAGCACGCTTGAGGAGTGGAACAGGCGCTATGTGGAAGGAACGACGGCTTCTACAACGCTGATATTTTTTTCGGACGCTGTCTTGACCTACCGCACAGTTGGTAAAATGGAGCTGGAGGCGTGCCTAATCCGGATGCTCACGGGGCACGACGGATTTTCCTTATACTTGCATAGGTTTATGCACATGTATGTGGTGAACAAGACCGTGGAATAAGTGATCATCTGCTGTTCTCTGTATGGGAAAACTCTAACGGGTAAAAAGATAAGTACCGATACCACCGCCTCGCTAATGAGAAAACATTAAACAATACAAAAAATAGAACCAACAATACAATAGAAATAGATAAATAAGGAAATTTATTGATTAAGTAAAGAAAGAAATAAATAAATGTGTATGTAGCAATATAAAATAAAAAAGATGAAATTATAATAATGTAACGAAAATAGTCATGGATAAAAAATATTATAAATCATTAAATGACGGCATATGTACCTTACTTATGCGAGATGTATGTTAGAAGAAAATGGAATAAGGAATCAAAAAAAAGTAAGAAATTAATTATAAGCAATAAATACAATAAGATAGGACCAGGCCCTGTCAAATTGTAACAGGTGTGAACGGAAATAAAAAGAAACCTTTTACATTTGTACTTTTTATACTATTCTGTTTATTTCTAACTCTATACTTCTTATCTTTATTAGTTATTTACTACTAATACATCTGATTCTTATGCCACTTTTACTATTTTACATAATTAGTTATCTCTATTTAAAACTTGATTTTTATTACATTCCGCATTTCATACTTACTGTCGCATTACTTATGTTCTAGTTTATCCTTTGTCCTTATATTATCAGCTGCCTTTGCTATTTTTTTTTATTTTTTTATTATACTCGTTCCCCCCTGTCATGTGTAAACAAGGCCTAGTCATTTCCAATGTCTTAATTTCTTATTGTTTAATATCGTTCTCACTCCTTCGTCCATTCTCATTTCTCGCTTTTATTCTTTTCCATTTTCTTTCATACCATATTCCATTTCCTTCTAGCATACCTCACGCTTAAATAAAGAAGAAGACATTTTGTTTATTTATTTTACACTAGTATCTTATTTTCTAAATTAATTACATTTCTAATATTACAGTTTTTATTTATTTAATTCTTGTTTCTCTTAGCTTCTAGTTCTTCTGTTTTATTTTTATCTATTGTTTTCCTAATAACCTTTTTACAAAATTCTATAAATCTAATTCTACTGTCCTCTTCTCTTATCAGCGATGGTATCCTCCTCCACTTTCTTTCTTGTTAGGGTCTCTAACTGGCTGCCTTTGCTATTGCTGCTGGTGAGGTGTAATATACTCTTAATATCTAACTGCAAATTAGAGAATTTCCTTACAACTAACCTGTCTCTCTAGGGATTAGAAGACCAACTGCTCAGCGTAGTGGTACGTGCTGAGAGATCAGATTTAGAAGAACAGCGCGAGAGTCTGATTATGGAGACGAGCGCTAACAAAAGCCTGCTGTCCGGCCTGGAGGACTCGCTGCTTCGGGAACTTGCCACCTCTACCGGTAACATGCTGGACAACGTGGAGCTCGTCAATACATTGGAAAACACCAAATCCAAAGCTGCAGAGGTAACATTGTCGTCAGCATATTAATACCGAAATTTTTTACTGATGCCTTGTCTTTACTTCTAACCTTATCGATATCGATACAACAATGAAGACTGTACCGATGTTTGTGTGTCCATTTCCATCCAACTTTCGAAATATCAGCTGTTCTATTTCTTTCCATTTAGAGGTTCCTACATTCTTTTGTATATTTATCGAAGTATCTTAATGAAATTTAGTAACCCTTGAATCGTAGGTAATGGAGAAATTGGAACTAGCGGAAACAACTACGAAAGACATTGAAAAGCTGCGTGACGGATACCGGCCTGTGGCGAATCGCGGCTCCATTTTGTTCTTCGTGTTATCCGACATGGCGAGCGTGAACTCGATGTACCAATACTCGTTGTCCTCATATCTCGATGTACGTCACTTTACTACCTCCTGCTCCTCTTATAAAACATTCATCATCGCTCTCTTCATCCTCGTGGTATATTTCACAGACTTTGCAAATAAAAATTATTAGACACGCTTTTTTCAGACGAATCATACATTATTACAGCGACATTAGTACTATTGACCCATTCAACGATTCCCATAAATACTAAAATGTTAAATAAACACAAATTGATTTTTTTAATATGCCAAATGTAGTTAACCTGTACGTTACTGATTAAACAGATAGGAATCTCGTTTTCTCTAAAAACTGTAAACCTCCAGGTAACTTTAATTATATATGTTGTTTCTTTTCAAGTTTGGTACTGTGTGTGCTCTGAATAAACAAATAAAGATAAGTTCAATAAAGAAAAAAAATTACGTTAACATATTCACACCGGCGCCGATTTCTGTATCACTCACCGGGGGGCGGCGAGTGGATCCAACCAAAGGGTTACGTTGTAATGTGTGTCAACAAAGTAATGAATAACAAATGATATTAATAATACGACACGTAAAGTAATTGTATAATATTCTTGTTTACTGGTTTAATGTGTTCACCGTTTAAAAAACTCAAGTTGATATGATATTTCGTCTATGTACTTATAACTGATAAGAGATTAGCGTGAGCCACAGGTGACTCACGCCGCCCGTTGGGAGAGTCGACCTCGAACCACGGGTGGTACGCACCCGCTTGAACGTATTAAAACACTGTTAACATGAGTACAATATCAACGATCATTACCCGAGCCTGCGAAAACAACCTTGATTCAAGGAACGGCAATGCAGTTGTGATTCACATATAAGTTTTTGTCACGCAAACCGCTCGCTTGTTTGCATACCAACCCATATATAACTAAACAAACTTTATACATATTTAATATACATAGCTCAAAACTTTGGTCATTATAGATTAAAAAATAATTAAAAAATAAAAAGTTTAATTATAATACATACTTATATAAATTATATTACGTATTTGTTTACCTTTCAGGTGTTCTCGTTTTCGCTACGCAAGGCGATGCCGAACGTTATCCTGGCGAAACGCTTGAAGAACATTATCGACATGCTCACTAAAAACGTATACGACTACGGATGCACCGGTATGTAACAGTACCAGATCATATCTAGTATCTGATGTACTACACCTGCTACAGTTTTACTACAATTTAACAAAAATAACACGTCGTTCTTATTAAAGAATTAAGTAATTAATAAAGTATTGAGGTATCAACCTTAGTCCATATGTGTGTCGTGTATAATATACTTGCTATTGTAATCCAAATTTAGATGTTTTTACGTTCAAAATAGACTTATTTACATAGTACTTCTTGGATCTTGTATAGATGTATTAGTGTTTTGTCCTGGGTTTTTTATTTTTATTTTAATAATTATTTGTATTGTATTAAGTAATATTTATAAAATTTTAAAAAATAAAGAAAATTTCATTCAAATTAATAATAAAGATTGATCTTTGATCGTATAATATTCTAATTTGTTGATGTTTTGGCTGTTTGATCTGTTTTGTGTATCTGAATAAATAAAATAAAATAAACATTACACACATTTAATTAAACTAAAATTTATGGATTTTATAGTAACGTTCTCACTTCCATGTTTTATTTAATTATTTTAGTTATTTAAATAATTATATATAAAAAATTAAAACTTTAATACACAATATTTATAATAATAGTGCAGAATGCATAAAGCGGATTTGTAACGACATTCTCTGGCTGTCTAGAGCTGTGCGGAGATGAATGTAATAATGGATTTTTACTAACGTTAATGACGGTGATTAAAAAAAATAAAAACCACCCACGCAACAGCTTTCAGCATCGCAAAACATTACACCTTCAGTACCCTATAACAATCGATAGTTTGCAATGCCCACAACACGCCTTTGAAAAAGTGCACATCTGTTTTACCAGAGGTTGTCTAGTTAGTAGTGATCATTACTACTCCGTCCTAAAATGCGCGGTTACAATTGAAACAAACTTTCATTTTTCATTAAATAAATCTCCTGTTTGTTAATTCACTGCATTCAAATAAAACAAATTATCTTACCGTTATAGGTATTTTCGAACGTCATAAGCTGTTATACTCGTTCCAAATGGATATAAAGTTGGAGCAGAACGATGGCAATGTCAATCAACAGCAACTGGATTTCTTCATAAAGGGTAACGTTGCATTGGAGAAGTCGACCACGCCATGCCCAGCACCGTGGATACCGGCGCAGGTTAATAATAATAATATTATGATCTACATGTCAAAAATAGGGTTTTCTAGATTTTTTCTTGCTATAATTAAGTAAAGATATTTTTCTCGATCCAATTGATCGATAACGAGTAATCGATAACACTTCGGTCGATGGTTAAGGTCTACCCAGGACGGAAAATATTGGACGACTTTAATATATTAATCTTTTGCACTGCTATTTATTTTCAGTGGACATTGCTTAGGCGAACAATCTAATTTTCTTAGGAGAAATTGATATAGAAACTTTCGGTTTTTTGCTTTTAGCAAAAAAATTGTTATTGGTAAAAATAAAATTTATTTCACACATACGTGTGAATATTTTTATTAATTTATTTTTTAAAACTTTTTGTTTTACACAATTTCGTATAACACGGGTGGATTTAATGCCTCTGGGCATTTTCTGTCAGTCAACCCTGGGTGCAGTAGAAAGGTTGTGTGGTAGGGGTAAAACATTTTTTTTAAAGAAAATATACATGTAAAAACTAATATATGTATACATAAATAAAAAGAAGAATAAAAAAATTTTAAAACAAATAAATGAATATTCTTTTATGTAAATATTATACACACAATATAAAAATAATACAATAAATCATAAAAGCATTTATTAATATACATAAATGTATAATTTATTTATACATATAGGAATATAGTGTCGGGAAGTTCATGACGAGCTGGACTAGTCATTTCAATTATATAAAAATAATGGCTAAAAATAGAAACAAACAAAAATATGATTTCAAAACATTTATTAGGCGGCGTTCAATATTTATACGGCATCATCTATTTACTTAAATATAAACTTGAGAGAATAGATAGAGAGTTAAGTCTCTCTTAAAAGACACTAAGGACGGACTATGGCAACGACTTATTTTATTCATTAAGAATTTATATGCATAAGGTAATTTTGTAATTAATAAGACATATTGTCATTATTTTGAAAGCTGTAAATATATTGTGGTTTAAGCGAACCATCGCGTAAACATTTATATGGACTTGTGATTCGTATTTACAGTTTTTTTATGATAACGGTTTTCTTAGGGTTGGCAAGACATTATGAAACTCAGTGCTGACTTTCCTGACATATTCGAAGCGTTGCCCAAGGACATTGGTAGCCATCTCGATGATTGGCAGGAGGTATGGTTTTCGATATATGATTTTGATATGTAGCCGTAATATGTTTAAAAAGGTTATCCTTAAAAAAATTAATTTTCACGCAATAATAGATACAGCAATACATTTATCTATTTATTAACATGTAAGAGACTCAGCGGGAGGTAAGCCGATCCTCAACCGCGATGACTCAGCGGGAGGTACCTGCCTTGTGGCGTATCAGTTCTACCTTGCTACGTTTCGATCTACGTTGATCTCTTCAGTTGCGCATTCAGCGCAAGACGTGTGGATAACAATCCTGGTAACGCGTGTCCTACGTGTCGGCTAGAGCCTTAGCTCGCCTGACTGTGTGCGACTGCGTATCTGTGGGTTCTGTCCCCTTTTGGTTTAAGCACCAAATCTGCTTCTAGCACTAACTCGTGCTACTGATGAGTTCCGTAGAGAACGAAAAGCAATAGGGAAACAAGTGGCGAAAGCCAATCCTCAACCGCGATGACTCAGCGGGAGGTAAGCCGATCCTCAACCGCGATGACTCAGCGGGAGGTACCTGCCTTGTGGCGTATCAGTTCTACCTTGCTACGAACATGTAAGAAATTATATTTGGTCTAGTAACTGCACATGATTTTATCAGTGTGGTGTTTCAACTTGAACATCGAAGTTAAACAAAAAAAAAATTAAATGTTTATCATTTGTTTATAATAATATAGACTAGGTTTGCCTGACTGACTGGTTGCCTGACCATGATGCCACCTGGTGATATGTCAAAATGTCTATGTTAGCATATAGCATAAGTGGCGAAACATCAGTCTTGCTGTATTAACTCATTGTCGTCGCGTCCGTCGGCAGTGGTTCGATAGCGACACGCCGGAATCGAACGAGATTCCTAACGGTTACCGCGAGCGCGTGCAGCCTTTCGAGCTGCTCATGCTGCTGCGCTGCTTCCGTGTGGACCGCATCTACCGCGCGCTCACTGACTACATCACCGTCACTTTAGGCGAGGAATATATCACGCCGCCCGTCATCAGGTAACACCCTGTTTACGTCATCATCTCATCGATTGTGATTTTGTATCAATTGCCAAATACAAGTAGAACATGGTCAATTATGTTACGAATAATTTTATGTCATATGTGACAAATACTATTTTTAGGTCCCTTTATGTCTAAAGGGCTTCTCAACATCAATCGTCAGGTGTTTGTGTTGTGGTCGATTTAGTGTTGAAGAAATATCAAATACAATTAAATAATAGACATATTTGCCTTTCCCTTTCGTAATTGAGCATCTTTCGGTTTATGTAAAGTTATAAAAACATAAATTTTGACAAATTTAAGGGGGCAGGGGTGCGATTTGTACAAATTATGGCTTATTTTCACTGTTTGAATTGTTTAAATAAATAACAAAACATTTTGTTAACAAGTAGCACTTTAATAAGTATAAGAAAATAACATAAATATTTTTGTTTCAGTTTTGACATGATCTTCGAACAGACCACACCATTTACGCCCGTTGTTTTCATACTCAGTCCCGGGTCGGATCCCACCGCGGACCTGATGAAGCTAGCGGACAGGTGTGGCTTCGGAGGCGGCAAGTTCAAATATCTGTCCCTAGGGCAGGGACAAGAAGGCGTAAGTTGTTATTCTATATAAACAACCCGAGATATTCAATTCCTTTATGATGTTTTTTTTTATTGCTTATGGCCTATTTATACTACAGTGGCATTATATACTAGCCAATTCTGTTTTTTTTTTTAGTTTTTCCATCAGGGAGTAATGATACTTTCACAAGATTTCCTTGTCGTAATAATCGGAGGGACCTTATTTTTTATTAATTTTATTACTTCTATCTTAGTCTATTACATTATTATATTTTTTTATCTATCTAATACATGTTAGGCCTGTTATCTATTGTACAGGATACTTTAATTAGACTATTTTTCTTATGCACATACTTTCTTATCTGACCAACCAACTCTTGTACGATTCAGACAACCATAAATATGTATAATTTCATACTGAATTTAAAAATACATAGTAATTTTCACATACATAACAAGCTCAACAAATAACGGCACACTATCTTCACAAATAAATTGATTTTAAAAACTTAGGTAAGATAGAATAAGGGAGATAGGGTACGCAAAATTGCTTCTTTAAAAATAAGGTATATACATAGTATATGCTTACAGGCAGCGCTAGCTCTTCTGGAAGGGGCTATAACACACGGGCAATGGCTTATCCTCCAGAACTGTCACCTACTAGTGTCATTCCTGCGCGAGCTGGAGAAGCAACTGGAATTGCTAACGAAGCCACATCCGGAGTACCGACTGTGGCTCACCACCGACCCCACTCCGACTTTCCCTATAGGAATATTACAGAGATCTCTCAAAGGTAAACGGTAGTTCTTTAACAGCTTCTATAGCTCAACAGTTTACCAAATGCCTTGTAACTAAGAAGTCGCTCGTTCAATTCCGGAACAATATAAGTGGTCGAACACGCATGGTTAGCAGTCACTTCTGCTTTGAATATACTATATGTATTATGAATCAGGCACCATAACATATTTCTCTATTGCGGTGTTTATTCATATAATAATTTTTATTACAAAAGGAAAAAAAGCCCAATGAAAATAAAAAAAAATTAGATAGTCCTAAGACTAACCGGATACATTTATATGGATTTATTAATCTGTTATTTATCCTTTGTATATAAATATAAAATATGTAAATAATTGATACTCGTTTGGACTATCTGCGTGACCGTCTGATTTACCCTTGCCTTATAATGCGTAGGTTCCAGGTTTGATTTCCAGGCCACAGAAGGAGTGGAGTCTGGATGGTGATAGTGTTTTTTGAACTCACATAGCTAGCCACTACTACCAATGTCAATCTGAAACCAATGAAAACCAGAACTATGTTGAGCGAACACGCTTCACCATCTGAGGCCTCAGTGTCACTTAACATTAAGTGAAATCGAGGGCAAGTGTTTGCCTATATCCCATAAAAAAAATGATACTCGTATTGGACCTCTACATCATGTTTTATATTTTTTATAAAACACATACGAGTACGTATTTAACTGTTCAACTATTTTTCTTTAATTTCAGTGGTAACAGAGCCCCCTAACGGCCTGAAGTTAAACCTGCGCACTACATACTTCAAGATGCGCACGCACGCACTGGAGGAGTGCACCCATCCGTTGTTCAAGAAGCTCGTCTACGTATTAGCTTTCTTCCACGCCGTCGTTCAAGTACATAAAACTTTTTTCACGCTACGGTTTGATATATAGCATTATACGAGTAGATTATATCTGCACTAATCATGAGCTTGGCTTGGCTTATCGAACACTTCGTGGGTTGGAATTGGACACGTGCTTGGTGCAGATGTTCACGGGGCACGGGGGATTCTCCTCATACTTGCACAGGTTCAAGTGTAAGGAGAGTCCCGCGTGCACATGTGACCCAGGAGTGGACCAAACCGTGTCCCACCTGACAGCTACCTGTCCCTTGTATGGAAGGGAACGTTATGAATATTTGTGCCTCCTAGAAATGGCGATAACAGAAAGAAGCATCGATGAGAGTAGAAGAAAATGTTTTATTCAATATTGCAAGAAAGTAGTACAAAGAGCTATTGCAGAAAGAAGAAAAGAGTGAAAGCGAGATCAAGGTATAAGAAAGACACAAAAAAAATTAAATTCCTAGGCCCTGTAAAATATACAACATGGGTGAACGAGTTATAAAAAAAATTATAAAACAAAATCATGAGCTTGGATCTTGATTAGGCCCCAATCTATATAATATACTAAAGTACCTAACATGCATTACCGAGAGAATACCTATCAGTAATTGTAATAGTAAATACTTTCTCAAACAAAACATCATATTCACAAATTATGGATACTCATTGCGCCAGTATTGTGTTTAGATGTGGCTGACTGAGGAACTAGTCGTATTTATTGCTCTCTGAACTGAATTTATCATCCATGGTATTCTTCTTTATCAAGATAATTTTAATACATTGTTTAAAAGAACACGCAAGTTCCTTTTAATATATGTGTACCGAAAATAATATGATTGATATTTATGGTGCTAAGACGATTTATACCAATGTATTTATGTAATACAAACCAAGCTGACAAAAGGAGCTAAGCATAAGAAGTATAGAAAAGTGTCATTTATACATTTTTGTATTTTTCTAAAGTAAAAACCCACATTTTATACATTGTGCAAGTATTTTTTTTTTAATTTGCACACAGGAGCGACGCAAATATGACAAGATTGGTTGGAATATATCGTATGACTTCAGCGAATCGGACTTCTTAGTATGCATGCAAATCCTCCAGTGTTACTTAGACCGGACCACAGACGCCGTACCCTGGGCAACGCTCAAGTATCTGTTCGGAGAGGTTAGCAATTTTTTACTTAATTGTGCGTGCATTTTGTGACCTGCATTTAAAAAAAAATATTATTATGCAATGAAACGACTAGTCCCGCAGGATGAAGGTAACATATACTCCTGCCAATATAAATTACCAGCATCCTGATCTCTGGTCGGTGGTAGGGTGGTAGAGGTGGTAGGCGAACTTGCCTGGCTAACTACCACCTTCAACGTGTGCATTCATTAGTAGACAAAAACTTACGGACTATTCTACATGTGTTTAGTATAGCCTTTTGCGTAGTTATAAAACATTATTATTATTCTGAAGTAATAACTAACTTCTGAAATAACACGTGTTCTTATTCTTTACATAGGATAAAACTGTAGTGAAACATTTATTACTTTGTGCTCTTCAGGTTATGTACGGTGGTAGAGTGATAGACGACTTCGACAGGCGCGTTGTCGGTACCTACATGGATGAGTACATGGGCGAATTTCTCTTTGATAAGTTTCAACCCTTCCATTTCTATCGGGACGAGGTCTTCGACTACGTCATACCTCCGGACGGAGAACGAGATGAATATATAGGTAAGTTACTAGAAGGGAACAGAGATAGGCTATTAAATGATTTGAATGAGCATGAACAGCACATTAATGATGAAAATCAATTTTATCGTTCAGATGCAAATTTGCTTCTTTAATTGTAGTATGCTACGAATAGAAAATCTTATTGACGTTGAATACGGAATTGTTTTAATTGTAGTATTTTAATGTCGTTTAGATTATTGACTTTCGTGCTATTAACCCACCAATGGCTAGTTATTTAATAAGTGAAGTCGTTTCTTGAGAATCGACAAGGCTTAAGCATCCTATGTGTTGCTTTTGTCTATAGATTACGATTACAGCTCAATATCAGACGGGCCGCATGCTTGTTTTTTTCTTTTGTTTTGTTCTAGTTGCTAGTTGCATAAAGTCAAATTGTATCTGTCACTTAATTAGTAAAAAAAATGATCTTATGTACGTGTTTGTGTCGCGTCTAGAGTTCGTTGACACGCTACCGCTGTCGAACACGCCTGAAGTGTTCGGGCTGCATCCGAACGCCGAGATCGGTTACTTCAGCCAGGCCGTCCGTGACATGTGGTTGAGCCTCATAGACCTGCAGCCACAAACCAGTTAGTATCGTCTCGGCCTTAATGAATACCGCATATTATTATACCGATGGTAGGTTTCTGTTGTCGGACACCACCTAGCTACGAAGGGTGTTCAATAAGTAGTTAGAATGATATATAAATACTGGCAAGCATAGCTCAGATATCTGTAACATTAATAAAGCAAAATTTTTTCGATTCTCTCTTATTTTAATATGAATGTAGTAATTAGTCTGCTTCGTTTTGGAACGTGTTCGTGAAAATGCAAAAAATGAAGTTCGCGCGATAATTAAATGTCTGTGCATAAAAAAATTCATTACGCAGCAGATAAATCAAGACTTGCGGACGCTATTAGGTGTTAATGCTCCTCCATATTGTACAATTACACATTGGAGTGCTGAGTTAAAACGAGGAAGAAGTTCCACCAATGACGACCCACGCTCGGGACGCACTACAAAAGCAGTAACAGACAGAAAAACGGTTAAAAAAAATTAAAAAAACATTTTAATCGATTGTGTTACTGTTCGTTTTATAGATGATGAAGTAAAGAATTCAATAGGGATTGTCCATAATATATGTCAGCGCGCTGGGTGCCTAAAATGCTCACAGACACGCAGAAACTAACAAGATAAGGATTTCACAAAGTTGTTTAGATTTGTTACAATAAGATCCTGGCCGCTTTTTGGCTCGATTCATAACTATGGATGAAAACTGATTTCACCATTACGATCTTGAAACGAAACAACAGTCCATGACCTGGAAGAGACCGTCATCTCCAACTCCTAAGAAATTTAAGGCAATTCCATCCGCCGGCACGATTAGGGACTCTCTTTCCTGGGATCGCCAAGGGGCAATAAAGCTCGAACAGCTCAGTCGTAATGCCACTATTACAGGGTCTTTATATGCAGAACAAATAAAAAAATTGCGTGATGAAATACGCGAGAAACGGCATGGGAGACTAGCAAAGTTTTTTGTTTCACCAAAATAACGCCCTCGCACACAAGACCTAAGTTGCGATGGCTGCCATTGAAGATGCTGGCTTTGAATTGATAGAGCCCCACTGTATTCAGTGGACCTCGCTTCTAGTGATTTTTATATCTTTCCCCGGCTAAAGAAGCACCTCAAAGGTCAGAAATTTGATGACGATTATGATGATGTAGTGATCGTTGCCCTACACGTTTTTTAAAAAATTAGGATGTACGCTTTTTTGAAAAGGAATGCTATGTTTAAAAAAAATGATATATAAGTGTATACTTCTAAAAGGTGACTACTTTAAAAAATAAAATAACATTTAGTAAAAGATACTGCATCTTAGTCAATCTGCCTACTTATTGAACACCCCTCGTACATTCGCATCGCATACTTCTGCCGCCTAGGTGTGCTAAAATGTTTGCAAAACAAGTGAAATAAATAGGACTACTGAGACGTGGTGCGATAAATACAGTGTAGCTCTGTGTAAACATTCTAATCAACGCCACATTGTTAGGGGATAGCGTTTACCTTATCATCACATCAAAATCCTGCTTAACTCGTAGCTTCGTTATGTAAAAAAAATCTACATTTTTATAATAATTCAGCCTAATGATAGACGCCTCTTCAAATGCATGCTACTAAGAACGATCATCGTCCACAATCCGTCAGTTCTCTTCGCAGTCACTTAACGTAGAATGTCTTACACTACTATTGTCAATCCGCAATCCCCACTCAAGAACTCATTGACAAACCGACGTTTATCGATTCTTCGGTTAATATAGGCCGTCCACTGACATTTTAGCTAGTTTTATTATGTTATTTTTGTGCTACTAACGGCTCTTTATTAAGGGCACTCCTAAAAATATTTTATATTTTGATCAATAATTCATCAATTTATTTCTTGCCATGCTAGTCAGGAAAATAGATTGTAAGTATCCATTTTCATCATTAATAATTATTTAAAGATTAAAATGAAATTATAAGGTGGAATGCTATATTTTAATATTGCATTTTTGTTAAACGCTGCAAGTGATAGAAAAAGGCAAAAATTGATGTTATTTTATAGATTCCTCGGCTTGATGCTTTCTTTTTATAACCTATTAAGCCAATTATTTCATATATCGTATTGTTGTATAGGCGAAGGTGGGGGCGCTATGAGTCGCGAGGACTTTATAGACCTGATCGCGGTGGACGTGTTGGGCAAGCTGCCCACGCTCTATGAAATCTGGCGTGTGCGTAAGCAGTTCGAGATGAACATCACGCCATCTATTGTTGTGCTGTTGCAAGAACTGGAGAGGTATACGTTTGCAACAGTAATCCTCACAGAATTCAAATCTATCATTAAAAACTAAAATACGAAGTGGGCGGTCGCATCTGCCGAGTTAACAATGGCAGATGGGGAAGAAAGTTTTGTAGTGGAAGCAGCGTATAGGGCACCTTCCCACCAGATGAACCGACGATTTAGTTAGGACTGTGGGAAGCGACTGTATGAAGGGAGCAAAGTACCGTGTATGGTGGAAGGCATTGGGGTAGTTCTAACCAGCAGTGGATTGACACGCTGATAATAATGATGATGATACCTTGTTTGATTCGGTTTTTAAGTTATAAGATAATACATAATAATTAAATCTAGGAAACTGGTGATTGATTTTTTAATAAATAAGTACTCGCACGATCGGAACACATTGTATGCGATAATGAATTATAATGTCACCGAATGACACGATAAACATATATATATTCAAGCGTAAAAAGTTGAAAAACTTCGGTTCTTGTCTCATAGGTTCAACCGTCTGATCAGTAAGATGCGCAGCACTCTGTCTTTGTTGCGCAAGGCACTTGCGGGCGAGATTGGCATGGACGCTATCTTGGACAACGTATCGTCGAGTTTATTCAACGGGCAGCTGCCGCAGGTGTGGCGCGCGCTGGCGCCGGCCACATGCAAAGGTCTTGGCGGCTGGATGGATCACTTTATGGCGCGGGCTACGCAGTACACCAATTGGGTAACTATCCGAGATCGATTGCACATCGTATGTTTAAAGTTTCGCCAAGAATGTGGCAGTAGTTGAAAACTGTCTGTGCAATAATCATAAATATTAATTATCACACGAAATAGTTCACGAGAGAACAGGACCGCGTTACTAGCCAGATGTTTTACTATGATGTCTAACTAGTAGTCAAAATGAAAAACAGAATTATAGGAACCGTCCACAAGAGCTAACTACATTATTATAATAGTAATAATGCTAATGATGAAAAATCGATAGAAATGGGCATTGGTTTATATCTAGTATATTTAATTGTCGTAAGACGCCAGTCACTAGCTATTGCGGCGGCGTTGAACGTGTCGATGCGTTTCAGTCGACTATGGAGGAGCCGGTGGTGATGTGGCTGTCGGGGCTGCACGTGCCGGAGTCATACCTTATCGCGCACGTGCAGACAGCGTGCCGCATGAACACATGGCCGCTGGACCGCTCTACGCAGTACACGCGTGTCACCGAATACACCGCCGTGGCAGACGTCGAACAGCGTCCCCCATCCGTAACTATCACAAGAGCACCGCTCTCTTGTCTCTTAACTCTTATATCTCCCTCCTACACCTATCCTATAGGCGTAGTTATTGTATTATTTATTATTAATCACCCCTTTTATGTCGTTTATGGCCTTACACTCTCCATTTCACCTGACGATTAAAGACAGAGAGACCGCATATGGTAAAGCGTGTTCGCCCAAGATACTTCTGACTCTCACATATATGACTGCTGTATCACAGCAATACTTTTATAGCGGCAGACTGACATTGAGAGTGGTAGCTTGCCAGGTGGGTTCGAAAAACCCTACCACTATCCTGACTCCACTACATCTATGATCCGGGAACCATACCTTTTCAATTTTGGCGTCACAAAGTAAGCGGTAAATATCTGTGCCACAGACAGCCCCCAGTATGTGTACCAATTTTCGAGTCCATAAAACTCGAAGAATAATAATTTCACTGAAATTTGGACAACCCTTTTCCTTCACGATCCTTAAGGCAGAAATTTCAAAAAATTCGATATCAGTATTCTACACATCATAAAAAATAGACCCTCTAAGTATAATATCTCTAGAACTAGCTGTATAAGCTATACATTGATCAATAATTCAGACAGTCAATTCAATTCAAATACTTATATACAAGTTACCGCCACTGCTTTGGGCTCTAATATATAGACAGCAGATAAAACAAAACAATGCTGTTATGTCAGCAAATTGATAATGTAAGGGAACTAACCAGGTGGGTTTAAAAAAAATCGTCCATAAGATCTATTCGTCATCCAAACTCTTCTACTTCGCATTACAAAGCTACTCTTCGCCACGGAGTCAGTTAATAAGGCACTTCAAAAAAGTTTAAGTAGACTTCAATAATATAATAATTACTCCAAAAATATAACTTACAGGCTGAACGTAGCAGACATTGCCCTGATAATATTTACTTTAACCCTAAATACAACAACCGATAGTAATAATTCCAATCCCACCAAATTTGGGTTTTCTTTATATCATTAAGCTATACAGTTTTTAATATTATGTTTAAAAATTTTCAGGGATGTTATATTCAAGGCCTGTATTTAGAAGGCGCGCGCTGGGATCTTGAAGATGGATGCTTGAGACGTTCGCACCCCAAAGTGCTGGTGACAGAGATCCCTATAATGCACATCATACCCATAGAATCTCATAAAGTAAAGTTGCAGGTGAATAAGAACAATATAATTACGCCGATACCGCGACCAAGTGTATATCTTGTTTTTATCTAAGGAAAATCAGCATATACCACCCACTGCCATCAGGACAAGGAGAAGAGACTGCTTATTTGAAAGGTTTCAAAAGTCGTAAGGGTGTTTTCATCAATTAGTAAAAAAAATAAATTCTTCGAATTAAATAGTAATTGTTGAACACTCATCGAAACTTAAGACTTCATACAAAGTCAGTCATTTCTTTCTCCTCACTGTGCTAGTTACACGGTTTTTTTTTCCACAAAGTTTGTAATTGATGATGGGTATCTTCTCAACACTGAAAGTTGGGCGTAGTGCATGAAAATCTATATATATATAGCTACACCATAATGGAGAGCTCAAGGTCTTGTAATCGTTAGCAAAGGCAATTTCCAAACCAAAATACCGACAGGAGTTCAGATTTATTGACTTTAGTAATGCTTTATTGAATTGAGTTATATTTAGTAAAATACAATTTTCTTCTTAATTTTATTTATGGTTATATTATATTAATAGAAAAAACAATAATTCACTAAATGGCACCTTACCTACAAACTAAGATTTTTTCCTAATATGATATAACTGTTAATGATGATAAAATGAAAATAATTAAAAAATTACATCAATTGCATATATTCAATCAGACCTATTTTATCTACCATGACAGCATATAAAATCAATTGAAGTAGTTGAATTTTACATTGCTCGATTCTTTTGCAACCGCAAAGTTTGACGTTTAATTGATTTAAATTAGACGAGGTTATTTCCTTAAAGTAAACCAAAGTGACAATGACCTCAGCTATTTCAATAGAACAATTGAGTTAAAAGCTATTTGATAGTTTAGTAAATGCTAAAATTATTCCTAGAAAAATACTGCGACCGTTTATTAAATATTTATATGCATATTGAATAGGAAAAAACTATATTGTAGCTTGGATAATTAAAATTTATTTACCAATGACATCATCCACTATTCAAAATAATGTATCAACGTCATTATCACCTGCCCGTTTGTAGGCCATTATGAATAAAGAGTTAAATTGTTAAATGACTTTTGATTTGGACATAATTACGTGTTATATTTATTGAATGCATTGCTGGCTTTTGGAATATAAATAACAAAAACAAAGTAATTCGCGTCATTAAATATAAGATATAAAAACGTAGGAAGGCACAAGATCTGGCTCATAAAAGTAATAAAAATATCGACGATTAGAAATGATTTCACAAAATCCATTTTATACCTTTTGAATTTAAGTTTAAGCCAAAAAGCAGATCAGTGGCTATTTCATTTTAATACAGGTCTTCGATGACATGGTTAACCATTTAATTTACATTCTATGTGAATTGCAGAATACTCTTCGCACGCCCGTGTACACAACGTCACAAAGACGTAACGCAATGGGGGTGGGCTTGGTATTTGAATCCGACCTATGGACTGCGGAACATATCAGCCATTGGGTATTACAAGGTGTTTGTCTCATCATGAATACTGATTGAAATTCCATACATTTAATAACAATTTCAATGATCAACTTCAGGAAATACATAACCAGGTAATTGTTTGTATTAAGTTTTAATATTATTTCATTACCTGTATGACAACTAATAGCTTTCATTTTTTTATTATATTATATATTTTTCTTATTTACAGTGGGTAAAGTACATACCAAATCAATATTTTTTAATGTGTTTGGACATATTGTTTAAAAGTTTATAACTTTATTTGTATGGATTTATTTTTAAGAATCACTGGTTCCAATCAAGCTAGATCATGGATAAGTTTTCAGTAAAAACTGAAAAAGTTTTTCCAATTGAGTAACTAACTATTATTCTATTAAATAGTGAATAAAAAATATATGTTTATTTTAATAATTAATTGTAGCATGTTCAATAAACAATAGAAATATAGACTGATTTTTTAATAAATTGTTGTTTTATTATAGGTCTACATGAAACATACATATTGATTTCTTTACATTCATGATGACATTAGATTGGATTTTGCTTGTGGTAAACACAGATTGTAGAAAGATGAACTCAAAAATTCATTCAATGATTGCCACTTTACCCAACCTTTATTTTTAAGAAATTCTTTAGATTTATTTTTTCCCACGTAATGAGGATCCTGTAAAAAAGTCACCAGATGAAAAATTGACGAGAAGTAATATTAAATAGATAAAAACAAGAACATTAGTAGTGGAATAAGGTTCAAAAAAATTCATTTACATGAAATATGTATGTAGTAATTAAAATTAACAGGTTTTTTTGTATCCAAGATGAACTGTGAAAAAAATAAAATCTGTGTCATCTAAAATATTAAAAAAGAAAAGGGGGGAAACTGTATTGTAATGTATTATAAATACATTGATCTCAAAACAGCAATTTGAAACATAAAAATATAAATTACCACTATCAAAAAGCTTGTATTTTTGCCAGATACTCTTATACCCATTATAGCTTTAGAAGAGCAATCCACATCTCCACCCATCATGACAGGGCTACCAAATGTTTGAAAATGAACTTTGATTGTTTCTGTTATACTTTCTAACTCATCACCTTGGCTGACATGAATAATTTTACATGGAACATTATACAATTTGTCTATAACAAGGCACACCTTAAGAGATAAAAAAATAATATTTTTAAAATCAGCAAGACATAAATAAAATTTGTAATCACATTAAGGAAAAGATTAAAATTGAATTTTTGTTTGAAAGGTGACTCTGTCAAGTGTCCTCTCTTAGTTAAAATTTATAATTTGAATGTCTTCTCTAGTGATCGTCTTGTTATAATTTTGAAACTTCATATCATAAAATGAAAATTTAAAATTATGACAAGTGTCAATAAAATGGAATGACAGTCTTCATGGCCGTGGTTTAACCACTTGCCTTATAACATGGGCTTGAGCCAACAGCCAAAGGGTTATAGGAGTCTGAATGGTTTTTCAAACCTCCCTGGCTAGCTACCACCCTCAATGTTAACCTACTTTCTTAACAGTATTGCTGTTCTGGCAGTCATACATATGAGAGCCAAGGAAAAGTAGTCTAGGCAAACACATTTCACAATCTAAGGCGTCACTGTCATTTAACATTACATAAAATTGAGACTGTATTGACTCATTATAGGTAAATGAAATATATATAAAAAATGGGAGAGAATAAGTTTGCGTTTTGTTTAATATTAAAATGTACCTCAAAACTACCAATCCATTGTTTTGAGCCCAGAAAGTGTTTGGGTTTATCTTCCATTTCAACTAGGATTTCTTGGATTTCTCTTATGGATGGAACATATTTTTTATCGTCATAATTATGGTTTAACCAGGAACACAGCGTTTGAAGCGTCCTATAACCACACCCCCAGCCCTGAAAGAAATATAATCTTCATCATGTAATTCTAATTATACAACTAAAAAATCGAGGAAAAATAATATAGTATTACTCTATCATCGAAATTATCACAGACATAGTGATAATAATGGTAATTTCCGTGTACTAAGTAGCAATTATTATAGAATGCTAAAGATGGAACATCATGGACATTAATCATTAAGCTTGTAGATGTTGACATATTGTCAAATTTTTAAAGGCAAAGGGAATCATTCTATGGACTTATAGTTTTAATTGTGACAGTTATGTGATATCTATGCATTAATAAAAATTATTAAGAGGGCAATGAAAAAATTTATAATGTTGCATAATAAGTTAATAAGCATTTCGGAAATTTTATTCAAGCATTATTTATTAAACACTAAAAAAGTATACAACATTTATGAAGTATTTCGAGAAATTACTACCTACAACAAAAAGACAATTCTACTCATAGATGATGCATAATAAATAGTACCAAAAAAAAGATCCTACCAAATTTGGAATATTGGCCTACTCAAAATACTAAATGCCTACTCAAGAAACAAAATACTAAAATAAGGATAAGTTATAATAAACTATAAATTAATTTTACACGTTTGGGTGAGAATGAAATAGATTAGGAATAAAATGAATGCGTAATTAATAAGAGTAAAGTTTATTATTACAAACAGAAACGAAATTAACAGTATTTGATTATGCATTATAAATGCCATCAAACACACTTGTTTAAAAGTGCTTGACACTTCAAGCAAACTAATATTTTTTAGTAATATTACACAAGACGACAATAAGACGATTATAAAATATCTTTTCTTTTTTCAATACGATCGGAATACATAAGAAATAATATTAAGTCAATAACATAATTTTGCTACAATCATTCCATTAAATAGTTAAATATTCTATTTTATTTATAATATTAATTCTATAATTGTTATTAAATTCAATGAATATTTTTTTAAGTTTTACGTAAGTATTTTACATTTGAAAGTATTCAAATAATATACAATAATAACACAAACAAGTATCTAATTTAACTCTCAAGTATGCGCAACTCTAACCTCAATGATAACCCCAAATTAAGTGCCAAAATTGCTTAAAAGAAATCATTATATCTTGTTTGGTACATGTAACAATCGCGTGTTCTGCCAATGATAAACAGTTCGTAGAAAATTATGTAATTTACTGTATTCTAATATTTATGAATTATGTTATTAAGAAAAATATTCTGTTATAATATTTAAACACCTCTTAACCATAGGAATATTTATTTTTTATCGGGAATGGGCTAACATATGAGTCAATTTCACATAACTTTACATTAGACGTAGAAGACTACGATGGTGAAACGTACTCACCCAGTATACTCGTACATTAGCTCTGACGTATATGCCTGTTGTAACACTGCAATGCTATGCTATATATGCAATGATAGGTAAACAACTGATATCGAAAAAACCGTATCACCATTCATACATCACTGCTCTTGTGGCTCCAGAACTAAATCAGGGATCTCCAAGTAACGAAGCAAACGACTGCGGTACGAAGGCAGTTAAATGATAAAACAAAATTATATAACAGTAATAAAATCCAGCTAATAAATATTAAACGGCTCTATCAATTTATTTTGATCATAGCTTAGAAAACACGTGATTAATCACCGTTAAAATAAAATCTATTAGCCCCCATCCTACAAAGGTACACATAGATACACAAATTTTAGTCTCATTTAGCTAATTTATTTTCATTGCAATCTGAAAGGTAACCGCTTACCAGTGGGTAACCCACGCCGTTCTTTTGTAGTATTAAAAAAATCTGCGGCGGACTTAATGCGAATTCAGGAATTATCTTCCAGTCAACCCGAAGCATAGAGTAATGTAGTAGATACATAAAACCATCTCATGTTAATTATAACATCGTTTTTCCGTCAGGAGTTCAAATACAAATTATATTTAAATTTAAATTAATATATATTTATGTGTATATATATATAT
>DWQX01002133.1:0-23301 GCA_018245475.1 Pharmacophagus antenor
ATTGTGTAAAAGATAAGAGAAATGGTATTTAGACATTCAAAATGATTAGTAGATTACACAGGTGTTCATATTGTTACATTATCTTACGCAGATTTAAAATATTTAGCAAATTATAACCTGTGTACAAAGTAGTCTCAAACTTTTGGCCGGCAGTGTAACTTGATATCTCTACAAAACATACGTCTTTGTTACCTTTCTTGTAACGGTTCTTGTCTGACAATGAAGATAATCGATTAGAATTCTATAATAAAATTAAGATGGTTGCTCACTAAATCACCGAATCAGTAAATCTTTCTTTCGTACAAATAAGTGATAATATTGGCGTGTAGTACCACTTTACTATAGTTGTTATAATTTCCTCCAAGTACGGTCAGTATTTCGTTCTGTCAGCTTATGCGCGTGCGCAACACGTATACTCTCAAAAAAAATATTTTTTTATTTTTCGTGATTCATCAATTTTACACCATTTTATTGTAATTACAAGTAAGTCTATCAATATATTATTGATTTTAATATTTTTCATTAAATCGCTATTATATTTCTTATCAATATCATTTGTTTAACCTGTAATAAGAATTAATTTCAGAGTCAAAATATTTAATACGTGTTCATACTTCTAGAACTCAGTTTTGTAATGCACAAAAACTCATCTAATTTAATGTAAATATATAATTAATATTTATAGATGAATGTGTATAGCCATTAAAATTTAATTCAAGGCCCAATAGTTAAAAATTCGAAAATAAAAAGATCACAACATAATAATACAAGAACTATAATTAACATCCTACAATTTTATACCAAGATTAAAAAATTTAATAACCGTGTTTACTCAAATCCATTAAAATTTTAACAACACCCATTTGGTGCTCAGTGACTGGTAATTATAACACCTTAATAACGATTCATTAGTGTAGGTGAAAAATTACTAACACACTTAAATTGTCACGTATACGAAAACAAAATACAATATATACAAAGGGTCCATGCCATGGAACAGTTCAAAGCCACTTTTTGTGTTATCACATCTTATTTAACATAAGAGATACATCGTACTAACTAGAATAATACTCAAAATAATTTACCGAGTGAATAAACAAAATGTGATTTGCAAATAATACGGCGCGTAGGTATGCATGCATTAGGCAAAGCGAGCTCCCGTAGCATAAACACTGTGCTCTGTGAGTAAAAGCGAAGGCTTTCCTCTCCTCGCGCAAAGTATATGTGCAAAACGCAACGTGTCAGCACATCATTAGTAACCGTTAGTTAATAACAGTATTATACTTTATTACAAAACAATACGTTTCCAGTTCAGAAGATGCAATTATCATTGTGTAAACTAGGCGTGTTTATTACCGTAAGTGTGTATGACGCTAGCGAAAATTCAATATCAATACAAACAATAAGTTTTATTATTTGCATTGAAAACATTGCAAATTAAAAGGCTGCATTGAGAAAACAAATTCGATTCTAATTGCAACGACAATGCCCTCTGAAAATTTTATCGTAATAATGGGTGTGCAAATTGCACATTGATTTATGATGACCATGTATTAACCTTAACAACCATAATCAAAACCACATCACCGTAAGCGCACCGAAGGAGAGCAAAGCCGATAGCCAATGTTAGTCCGCACCAGAGCGTTCGAACACTGACACAGTACCGGTGCGGGAGAGCGGATCAGAACAAAAACTCTAGGCAGGCCACAAGCACGTAGAGAGCCGTGCTCTCGTCGCGCGCCTCTCGCGCGCACGCCGCCCTCGCGGCGATGGGCGGAGCGGTGGTACGGGCGGCGGCGGGGGCGGGAGCGGAGGCGGGCGGCGTACCGGCGCGCGACCGACCCGCGTCCAGCGAGGCGGCCGGTTGCAGGAACCACTCCGAACGGGTCCGCATTCGCGCCCGCTGCCGCTCGTGCACCTACGCACCACCTCAACATCACGCGACGTCACACCCCCGAGCGCACACACACGCGCACGCCTTCGCAACGTCCGGTGTTAAAGTGTACCGCGTCCAGTCTTTCTACCATACTCTTGAGTTCGATAGAGAAAAAATGAGATCGACGATCAGACATTGTGAGGGGCCTGTCATAAATAACGAACATCTATTTTTTTTTTTTGGAATAGTATTTAGACGTAGCAATGTTATTTAAAAATTCATTAGATATTTATCGCTATTTAATGCGAGAAACAATAAACATTTGAAAATTTTATAAATAAGCGTCAACTTCTCTACAACTTTTGACTCGGAGTAAACGAGGGTATAAAATTATACTTCAAACACTAATACTATACGAATACCTTTAATCGTCCCTTAGTCAACTTTCAGTACTGAGAGAATGCAATAATCTAATGTGTATCAGAATGAAACTAAATTGAACGAAAATCATAATACCTATAATACATTCCTGAAGCTGAGTATTTACAATTCCCTTTAACCATATAGTTACACTGAATACATCATATTGTAAACAGAACAGGCTCCTGTACATTAAAATCTCAAGATTATTTTGGAAACAAAGGACTTCAGAAAATAGAAAACAGTTTCTTGGTAGTTTCAAAAGACTTCATCACCATATATGTATGTTAATTGATATGCAATGTTATTCACTCCAACATGAATTAAGATAAAACGAAACAGATTTTGAGTGTTATTAGCCTTTAAGATTTAATTTAGTCATACAATTCATAAGGAAATTGGGTTAAAAGGAAAATACCGTACCCCTTTACAACATTTAATATACCTTCCACGCTAACGCTATTCCTCTATAAAAATAATTTAAAAACATTATGTATTAATAAAATTGACAAAATATCACAGACAATCATAATACTCGTTTAAAACAATTTAGAACAATTAAAGCGGTGTTACCTACTAAATAAATTTTATTCACTAACCATTCGATAGATGCTCGTATCGAGTCCGTGTGCACTAAGCAAATGTTGCCCTCACACATAATATACATTCTCGCAATAGCATCTTCTATAAAAGCACTTTGATATCAAAACAATAATCATACAATTTCTTAGATGCTTATATGTGACTTAATAAATTGTTTTACATAACATCAACTAAATAACACTAATAAGGACAACACAGATTTCACATTTATATGTACGGATATGGATATTCGTCATGCATAGTAATTTTACATAGACCACTACCAAATACGGGTATTAATTAGTACCCAAGAGTCGATTATACTGCAATATTAAATTTAACTACGTATTACACATGAACATCAAGATTGATTCAAAATATCGCATTTGCTAGTGGTTATAAATACAGCACAAGAGAGAGACGGGTTTTTTGCTGAGTTTAGTGAATACGGGTTCTACAAGGTGGCTACTGAGTAAAATCTCGTCACCATTACTCAAACAATAGGTCCTTTAGTGTGCGCTAGAATTTAAACAACACCAATTTATACGACCTGTTCATTATATAGTTTGAAAATCATGGGAAGCTTAAGTCGGATCCACACTATTAAATGTATACTAAATTTAGTTAGCCTATTATCAATGCTACACGTTTAGAGACATATCTTGCACCAATAAATATAAGAAATCCTAACTTTAAGATGTAAAATAAATAAATAAAAATGTATTCCAATTTTATATATTCCTACTGACAATAGTGTGGAATCGGCCTAATTGAAACACGAATCAATAAAGGTAACATGAGAAGTACTGACAATAATATTCGAATTAATCCGAACAAAGGGATAGACGTCATGTTTGGTCCGAGTGTAATGTGAATATTACAAAGGATCATAGTTTATTATCCAAGGAAAGGCGTTCGATATACCATGGTATTGATTTATTTACATACAATACGTACTATTGCTATAGAGAAAGAAACGGCATGATGATGATGATATCGGTGTGCGAACGTACCTGGGGTAAGTACGAGAGGCTCTTTGTACTCTCCGCGTACTTGTTAATGGCTCGAAGTTCTTCCAACGTCATATGCGGGCTGGAGTTGCTGCATGATGACTGCGACGAGGAACTTACGGAAACCTGGAAACATTGAAGTGATATCATAAATAAAACACTAAACGTTTTCAACTCGGAAGGCCCGTACACAAAGGCAAGTCTAAAGGGTAAACACAAGCACTTTTTATCAGTTATGAGCTAACACTGTACTTCGATTTTACCTGATGTTGTTAAGCGACATTAATGCCGTAGATGATGCTACGTGTTCTCTCAGAATACTGGTTGTCAGATATATGACTGCCAGAACACAGCAATGCTGTTACGGCGGCTAACTGAAATTGACGGTGGTAACAAGCCAGACGAGTTCGAAAATCCCTACTACCATCCAGACTTTAATACTCCTGTGGTCCGAAAATCGAAAATGAGACCACTGCATCACAAAAACACCCGAAACTTAATAAATACAATAAAAAAAGTTCGATTTGATTTTTGATTCTTTCAAAACATTGTACTCCAAACTGTAATAAGAAATAATTCATATTAATACTAGTAAAAAATATCCATAATTGCACAACCCTAATTCCAACCTTGAAGACGCTCTCCTCGAGTGAAATTGAAAGACGAGTGCAGGAATCGAGGAGGCTGTGCTCAGGAATGATGCCAAGACCGAGGGTACCGCCGGCGGCGCCCGCCCCCGCAGTGGTAGCCAGGGTCGGCATCGACTGGCACTCCTCCGATTTTGAAAGCCCTAGTAAATAACAAACCTGTACAGATCAGCTTAAAAAAGGGCAAATAGTAAATGACCCACATCTACAATAATCTGGAATTAAGTTATTTTCTTTATTTACTGCAACTAAAGCTGTATTTAAAAATACAATAAACAAACAAAGATAAATACAAACACGGTACATTGCTGCGACTACCACTAGATACAGTGGTAAAAGGTAAATAAGTCAAATTTACAAATCGCAATTGTTAATAGTAACTATTGTGAAAAAAAATACGTATGCTCTATTAAAACACTACTTAAGACTGTATAACTAATGAAAAACAATTTATGTACGAAATATTTTAAAGGAAATTTCCAAGAAAGGTCGTAATATAATATTTAATTCAATAAAAAAATTATTTGAATAGGAAATTAACTCCTTATTTGATGCCGTCGAAAATTTTCAAATAATCAAATAGTTTATATTATTTTATGTATCTTATACCAAAATTTCAAAGTAATTTTCTCAGTCCAATATTTGGGTAATATGTATTGTAATTGTACGTGGATTTATGACATTCATAATGACCTAGGACATTACAACTGAGTTCTAAGATTAGTAACTACACAAGTGTCCTAAAGTTCAATACTAGGTGCTACCAGAACCCGAAGCCCGGTCAAGACATAACATGACGTTTTAACCATGTTAACATCGCATGTGGTATGATTGTTAATTATTTATAAATGATTATCTCCGAACTCACCGATTTATAATTAAAACACTTATATATTGTACATTAACTTCGTTATATTTTTAACAACTTAAACGGGAGTCATTGTGACGACCTGTGGAAAACGCATGCATTATATTTCTATTAAACAGAAACTTTACAGAAATTATTATTTCATGATGATATAAATTATCTACCTTCTAATTTGTTGCCCCAACGATCGCATTCGCATTGCAGCCACGTTTTTTCGGCTTCCAGTGACAATTGCCCTGTAAGTATGTTTTTTTACTTTAACTTAATAATTTATTGATGTAAGGAAGAAAATTTTCGAAAGGTAACTCTTCTGAATTCTCTCTTTCGAAATACAAGTAATCTGCAGTTCCTAAAGTACCTTTACGGTAGTCACACGTAATTCTTTAGGTAGTTATTAGCCCATCTAATCATTATCATAAGGCGATACGCTCACATTGCTGGACATAAACCCAAAGATCACTTCTTCACACCTACCGGTCCGTACAATCGTCCATCATGTAGGAAGCCTACAAGATGGCGGGTCTGTCGCTTCATGTAACACATGAAGGGCTAACCCCGCCATCTGATCTCCCGGCTCTTAGCGCTGTTCTGTCCAGCTGCTTCAGAGATATTACTGAGACTACCTATTCGTAGACGAAATCCCTATTGATTTTTTGACTATTTTATTTGTAATTTGACAGTGTTTTGTCAGTTTCTGTCAAAATCTTGTTTGTTTGTAACTGTTTTGTTTGTTTTTACTAGTTTAGTAAAGTGACTGGTTCTGGTGACCAAGATAAACGGGTTTTTCACCGTATTATTGTGATTTTGACGGAGTTTAAGGACGTATCGGCACTTTCAACATGATGGGAATCAGAACTCCGTCAAGAAAAACAATGACAGTAGGTCCTCTACTGGATCTACTGGATCGTTAAAGGTAAGGTCGAGTATAGATGAGTGGGAAGCAGTAAATACCGACCCTACCCCCAACATAACAAAGCGAGCGGTGCCGACTGGTGCTACGAAAGTAGAACACGAACAAAATTGGACCAGAAGGCTGTGGTATATTCTCAAAGCGTCAAAATAACGCAACCCCCCGCTGAGTCCACCTCAAGTTTGGCAGGAACATCTAGCCCTGCATAGATCAGCCCACCACAAAAGCAGTATGCTAACAGAGTGGTCGAGGCAAGAGCGTTACTGTGTAGGAACAAAAATATGCTCAACGCTATGAGGAACTTGAAGACGGAGACGAAAGCCTCCGTCTTCAAAAGCAGTTGAGCAAATATACCAAGTTGTCAAGGATGCCGACATTGAATCGGGGACTTGCGGAGAGGGGCACGGAGACAAAGGTGGAGAAAAAGGAGCGACGGGACACGGGGGAAATGATACCTCAAAAATAAGGGCGGAGCAAAACAAAATTATTATAAGATTCGAGGAGCAGGATAAATTAATGCAGGAAACTAGGGAAAGGATGGAGCAGTGCAATAAAAATATGGAGTTAGGCGAAAGCCTCAGGTTGCATAGGGAAGAAATAACTCGCACCACTACCCCGACGTACACAAGCGTGGTGGCGTCTAGCGTCAGGAAGACAATAGAGGGACGTAGTACCCTCCACTCAGTGGCGGTGTCATCGGAAACGGAGATAGAAACATGGGAAAAGTTCTAGATAAAATCATAAAAATAGTGGACGCTAAGGAAGGATGAGTCAAAATTGGAATGGTAAGGAAGGCAAAAGATGGAAAGATTTATGGGTTTCGGCACGATTGACGGAAGAAACAAGATTAAGGAAAAGCTAGGGAATAAGGAAACGGGCCACACGGTTGAGGAAGTGAAGAACCGTGACCCGCTTCGGATTCTAAAGGGCGTATTAGCAGTTAACTCGGATAAGGATGTGCTGAGAGCCCTAAAGAATAAGATCCGTGAGGTTTTTCGCGACCTCAACGATGAGGAGGGGAAAGTAGAAATAAAGTACAGAAGGCGAGCCAGAAACCCACTTGCGGGACACATAGTGGTTAGTACTTCGCCAACAGTATGGCGAAGAATAGTGGATAGGGCATACGTGCATATCGACATGCAGCGTATCCGGGCCGAAGACCAGACGCCGCTGGTGCAGTGCACTCGCTGTCTGGGATTCAAACCCGCCATCTAAACATTACATTCGTTCAATGTAACACGTTCGTATAGGAGTATGGACGGTCACTGGGTTTTTTCAAACTCTTTAGACTAGCTACTGCGATTCCTATCCCCGCTCTCATTGTCGTCAAAAAAAAAGTATTAGCTAAAGTAGCGCAGACTCACGAGCGTACGCCTCCTGATCGCGATGGTGCCGCGGTGGGGGCGGGTCGCGAAAAGAGCAGATCCACTCGTCCTTTACCCGCAGTATCCGGCCGGTGACGCGCGCGTAATACTCGTAGTTCTCCCGACCGAACAGATCACCGGCGCTGAACTGCTCGATCAGCTGCCTCATTATACGCGTCGCCACCTGCGCGCACGATAACCACATCGCAATAATCTCTTAGAAGGTTTTTCGTACACAGAGCTCTCATTAACGTATTCGCAGTTAACGAGAGCTCTGTTTCTAAAAGAAGCTGCTACGTTCCAAATGTAAGAAGAACGTTAATCCATTCACTGCAATCAAATTTAGGTCATATGCAGATTTTATTTTAACGAAACCAATAATTCGATTTACAAACAATATCTGATAATTTTTCCAGTATTCTATTCAACTCGCAATACATAATTTTACAAACATACTTTGCTGCTAGGGACCTCGTAATTAATGAATGGATTAATGTTACATGGCAACAATAATATGGCGAATAATAAAACTTCAACACAATACATAACAACTTCAAAAGATGGTAATAAAATACTTATATGTATTGTACATTAGTTCTACAGTAGTTTAGAAACCATGGTAACTATATTGATAACAATCTACGTGATAAATTTCTGTACCGAATTAATGATGACATTAATTTTACAGAAAACCCTATATGTTTACGGCAATACAATAATAAGACAAAAATCTTTTATGACCAGAAAACAGAAAAATAAAATGCACTTACATATTTCGCAATGTACATCGAAACTTTACTGTTCTTAATAAAATAACTCATTTTATGTTTCGATTATCAAATAGCGACTACAAAATTATAAAGCACGTAACGTTAGATAAAAGATGTTAAAGGAAATGATTAATTAAACCTTCATGAGTCAAACTCTTAAAACCGAAAGTATAACAATGATGCAATCTTGATCTGAGCAATTCGTTTGTAACGAACAGACAGGAAGGATCATTCATACTTTTACGATTTGTACGGAGACTGCAATTTGTATTGTGCTAGATATTATTGAAATGTAATATGTTTTGCAGTGTTGGTGTTAGAGAGTAATCAAAAGTGAAGTCTACAAAAAGTTTTATGTTAATTTGACTGCATGAGGCAATTGACGTGGGAATCATTGAAGCGTCTATTTCCGCTGTCAAACAATGTCTCCATATGTATTGTTCATGTATTCCGGTTAGAAAGTCATTGGTGCTAGTGAAATTACTTTGAAAATTATTCCTTTTACAAAATGATAAGTAAAATCGTACTGACATAATGTAATATGTAAAAATTCTATGGAAGTACTATATTGTTATGAGTTTCACTCTACATTGGTATGATTGTACTAACCCCCTTAATACTTAAAGAAAATTTATTAAAACATGATTTTGCCTGGAGGACCCAAATTCCAATACAGAGCCCCATGACTAGTGGAGTCATAGCAGGCTTTTAGTGGGATGATAGCAGGCTTTTATTAACCCGCATGGTTATCCACAGCTCTTAAGGTTAATCTGCCCCTGTCACAGCTCTGCTGTTCCGACAGTGGTACATATGAGGGCCAAACATTTTGAACAAGCACACTTCAACATCTACGACCTCATAGACAACATCGATTACCGATTAAAAATATCTATATTATAGTCCACATCATCAAATATATAATTATAATATTCAGAGTGAAAATTAAATCAAATAAAAGGCAACTACACTTCACTGCAATCTATCTACGTGACATGTTATTATGTTTCTTATAACAAAATAATACTCACGCTTACTTCAGCCTTTCGCCGCATGTTAGACAATATCATGAATAACAATTTAAGCTATTTACAGTGGTGAATTACATTAGCAAAGCTGTTTATACACGTTATAAATAAGAACCATATTATATTACACCCTATTCCCCAACGGTAACAATTCTAGTAATTCAGTATGCGAAGGTTGAGGATGTTTACCACGTATTAATGCATTTAAAACATGATTATTGAATATTATCGTTCTACAGTTATGAGCGAGCATAAACGATAGAAGGGATATAATTTAGGAACTTAATTAATTTAGTAAATGAAAATTGTGAGGACTTCGCCGTAATCCATTAACAGTAACATCAAATTTCTTATTATCAATAAGCAAAGATTACCGCTTATCGAAGTTTCAAGTCATTAATGCAACGATATTGTTTACGGGCCGCTGTGTGATTGTAATGTGATAAGAACGCGGTATAAGGACCCTCTATTAGTTTGTTGTTCTGATTAAAGTTTTATTGCGTTGCAAATGTACACCTCAAAACATATGTTGCCATTTTACACTATATGATAAGGTGTACATGATAATTAATAAATTAGGTACAAGAATTCATCATAATACAACACAAATATAAGGTGTAACTTGTTCGGAACATTGCGACATAAGTGAAACGAGCTTTAGATGTGATATAGGAGTAATAAAAAAATTATAATACCGATGAATAAAAATGTAACCTTTATGATAATCCTCCTTACTAAAAACACATTCCGTAGGGTTAAGTAATGCTCAGATGATTTCTTTCTCTGTTTTAAAAATATCATAAACATGAATCATGTTTATTTCTTACATGCAGTTTCAATTTACTTGGATCGAGCATATGTACTAATCTATAATTGTAAATACGCAACTTTTTTAAAATAACATCTACATCGATCAATAATATTATATACACACTTCCCTAATACATTATAAATATCCGTCAAATGTTTACCAACTGGGGCATTAAATAATGCTCGTGTCTCGCATCAGCGGCAGCGTGCGAGCAGCGGTCACGGACACTTGGTCTCGACGCGGTCTCACGTGGCTCATTCGTTACGAAACGAGTGAATGATTCAGGAGCGATTGTACGTTAACTGACCTTGAACCGCTGGACGTCCTCCATTGTTGCGGTCTTGCCGTCTGACACGCAGGAATGAAAGAATGATGGCGCGACCGACACGCCCAAGGCTTCCGATGTCATACCAGTGCCTGGTGACAATAAAATGTACTTGTTTCTAGAAACAGTCACCATATGAGTCAGTTAGAATTCTTTACTATCGATTAAGTGCTAAAAATTGGCCTCGAATTCACCTGACGTTAAGTGACATTGAGGCCGTACAGAATATATCTAGCTGTAAGACTGCCCGAATACATCGCTGCTGTTATGGCGTCAGATTAACATTGAACTAGTCAGGCGGCCTCGAAAAACCCTTACACCATTCAGACTACACTACTTCTATGGCCCAAGAACAAATCCGGGACCTCCGCATTACAAGGCAAGCGGGTAAACCACTGCGCCAAGGAGGCGGTCAAATATTATTTTATCATCAGTCAGTCGTAAAGCGTAAATCTAGTAATGGTTAAAAAACTTCGGAAATCAAGAGTAAAGAACAAGTCGTCTGTTTCATATATCCTTGGTAATGGCCGAAATCATCATCTAAAACTTTAACAAGGTATATAAATAAATAAAACTAATTTAATAATAATAGACTAATTTAACACCGCATTCAGCACTAAACTTACTCAAGCAGGGTTACAATGTTCATTCGTTGTGAATATACATCACAGAATTCTATAGATGCAAGAGTCAGTATGAATGACATTGTAAGCCCCTTTATGCAATTAAAGAAAACACTAGGCGACGTAATATTACGCAGGAACATAAACGGATTTGATGCCGCGTTACAAAAATATACTACATTGTAAAATACATTATGACAAACAAAACTTATATGTACAATATTTCTATATAAAATGAACTTCTTCAACTGCCTCTAATAGAGAAGTTATTGAATGGTATCTGACCACTAAAATAAAAACAAACAGTATTCACAAATTTATAACAAGCGACGCACTTTTTTCTGAGGAAGGTAAAAAAATACATGCCTACAAAGAAATCATACAATAACTGAATTTACTATTTAAACATTATCCTATGAAAGGCGAAGACTATAATCTTCATGTCTATCGAGCCCCATTGCAATAGTCAAAATCGTAGGCATCTAGAAATGGAATTACATTATTGCTAATTAAAATATCCATAAAGATAAAAAAACCTGTACCACTGGGGTAGGCCAAGTTGCCAATGCACTGTTTTCGCGGGATATTAAGATCTAGACTAATGTAAAGCGTGCCCGTGATGGAATGCGAATATAGAGTAAAATAATTTGGTATTCAAGTTAATAACATTTATAAGAAAACCAGACGCAGTAAAACCACAATCAATATAAAAACCGTAACCTACAAGACAGAGTCGATGAAACATTCATGTTGAAACTTAATCGATATATCACGTTGAAAAACTGGCTGCTAAAAGGTCGGAGCCATTTTGGGAAAGCCCGGTGTCGACGAAGCTTATTGATACTTGTTCGTGTAATTTACACGAATACAAGTACTTATGGGGAAATAACGCCTTGTATACAAATCAGAGAAGTATATGAATCAACAAGTTAAAATGTATAAAAACAAAGACTGGCTAAAAATTCGAATGCATAAATTATTTCTTAGCACTTGAAGCTTGCAATGATCTGACTTTGTTAACTTCATTGATTATAGTATTGAAATACGTTTTTTTATTAGGTTCATAGATTTTTCCATGCAATAGTCTATATCAGCTAGCTAGCTATCAGCTATAGTTGTATCGATGAAAGTTGTGTGGTTATTTCCAGATTTTAACTAACCGCAACAGATAAAATAAAACGTAATCTAAATAAATAAAAATATATCTTCTTCAAATTATATCTGAATAAATAAGCTAAAAATTTAAAAACTCCTCACAATACGATATAATATATATTTAAGGATAGTAAGGTAGTAAGCTTACGAAGTTTGGAATAATATATAAATTTTATGTTAGTCCATACGATTTATAGATAAGAAACCAATCAAAAGCAAGATACAGACAGGCCAGTGTATAATGTTATTGTTCACACCAAATACGAGTGGGTAAATGTAAAATAAGAGGATGTCCAATTACAATTGTATTGTTTACGTTGGCTCCGAGCGATCGCCTTACGCGGATATTGGTAACCATTCAAAGTGATTGAATATTTTTGCATTTGAAATTCAATTGCTCTCTGGTCGCTATACCGAGGACCGTACACAAACCAGTCATTCTACAAAAATCGATTTAATTTAGAATCTATAATACCTTTATTGACATCTTTCCAAATAATTACCCTATATATTGGTTACATTAATTCATAGTAACGAAGGGACGTCATCACACAAATTAGTGAAGTAGTGTTTAAACATTTATTACATGTAAATTTCATTAGAGATAGTTGTTTGTCTCGATCTGCTACCCATACACTTTCCTAACATAATCTAGATATTGTTTTTTTTTAAATATAGGACCGTGGAGAAGGACACATCGCATGTAATGCTTGCATGCCCACGCTATTCTTCCATGTTATTGACGAAATTATGGTAATTATTTTTGGTCGCGGAGTACGCACCTCACTTATCACAATACGATTTTTAAAGGAATACTTTTTTATTTATGAAATTATGGCTATGTTATTAATGAATTAAATTGCGATAGCACGTTCTATGTTTGTTATACTAAACGAAAAAAATGTTCCTCTCTTTTTTTATTCCTGTCTATTATAGTAGTGTTATGCCAGCTTCTTCCGCCTCTACACACTGCTAATGCCTGTTATGAAATTACAATAGAGTGCAGTAGGTGCAAATCTATGGTATTTTCTAAAATGTGAAAATGGCAAATACGTGTCAACTAATGACTGGCAAAAAGGGGTTTTAAGCAACTACAAATGTTTGTGATACTACATTCTATTGTTAGAGAAGTTAAGTCGACATGTTTCTATGTCGACATCCTACAAAAAACGAAATTAATAAAAATAAGCATACATAAAAACAATAGTTAATTGATAATACAAGCTATGTGTGGGATGTGGTCAATGACGAGTCTCAATATAATTCTCAGTAAAGGCTAGTTTATGTAACCATATCAAATTACTGCGGGTATATAAAGTATCATTTTATACCCATTTTTCGTTTATTACCGTAACAAAAATGAAGTACTACAAACAAATACTCTTTACATTTCTTTGTTTCTTGCAACCGTCTTATGTTTAATTTCTCAGGGAATTGCAGATAAATAACAATTGTACCAAGGCTAAGAAAAATATTGCGAACAAGGCTTAGATCATAGAATTTATTTACTGTCGACACGTTCACGATGCAGGGCTAGTACTTAATGTGCATAAAACCAAGACTATGTATATCAGTACCAGCCAGAATAGACACAACACAGCCATAAACCTTATAGCACATGGTCACCAATGCCTGCATCAAAATTATAAAAGCACCTGTTGTCAATGTCCTACTGTTGATACAGTGCCGAGTCATATATATTTAGGTTTAACTATAGACGATCGTCTAAACTGGAAACGTCCCATTAACATCGTATGTGACACGCTCCGTGCCCTCCTGGCTAAATTATCTCTAATAAAAAACAAAACACCATTTTCAACCTTATTGTTGTTATATAAGGCACTAGGTGAATCCATTATTTCATACGGGTTGAGTTGTTATGGCGTAACCTACACCACACATATTAATCAAATTTATGAGCTACAATTACGTATTCTAAAAACCATTGTTCCCGAAAAAGTAAAGAAACATTTTCATAATAATTATCACCTACTTTTCAACCACTGTAAAATAATGCCAATTCACACAAAAATAAAGTACACATTACTAACAGAACAATATTTCAATTCCGAATTAAAAAATAAAATAAGTCACAAGAACAACACAAGAAGCGTAAGTAAACAAAAGTTGGTCATTCCAAAATACATCAACAACCACGGCAAACGGGTACTGGAATATACTACCTCTTATGTAATTAATAAATTACCAATAAGTGCTATAAAAAAATCAATGAAAAAAAAAATTATAAACATACATTAAAAAAATATTTCCTGAATCAACCTGTGTAGTGTGAACCAACTTTTTTTTTTCTGTGAATACTTGAGCTGGCCATTTATGTGTTGCTATTTCTACTTCTGTGTTTCTACCCTCAAATATCTGTTTTCTTAAATATATTTAGCAATAAAATTACGGCACACAGTAAAACCAACTGTGGTTTTTGTTGCGTTTTTGTAATTCTTTTGTTGCATTGTGTGTTCATGTATATGAAAAAAATATATATATATATACATTGGAAAGGAAGATAACTTTTAGTAACCTAGATATTTTTATATAACTTTATGAAAGAAACCGATGTTAAAATCATCCTATTTTAAGTTAGTTTTTGAATATTTAGTAAATTTTATAAATGTAGCTTGCATAAAATTTTTTAAAGGATATAATCATACTTTAATTTTATTAAAATCGAAAACATCTGTTGCCCGAAAGTTCCAGATTAGACAATAAAAATACGAGGCAATGACAATTATAAACTTTTTTGGATTATTTCGGAAATGTGGTTATTTATGAAAGACCGTGATCTACATAAAAAAAAATAACAGAAATATAATTTATTTTCGGTATTAAAACAGTTATGTTGTCTATCTTTTCATAAAAATTGAGATCAGATGAAAAAGGAAATTGTATTTTTTTTTATTAAGAAAATTAATACATTGCTGATAGGTCGTATGTGTGTACAACATTACGTTAAATACTTTTATCAAAAACATTGACAATAACATTAACGGAACAACGATCCAAGTTTAATGATTTGAGAATAACATTTCATATCTGATAATCGCCATTGAAATATAAATACTCTTCTGCTACTATTACGAAACAAAAATATATAAAATTTATATCAATGTTATAATTGTAAAATTTTCGTAAATATTTTAAGCCGACTATTTAACGTCGAATTCAAACATCCGACCATGCATATTTGAGGTTGATTCTGAACTTTTAAACTATTGGTACCCTGTTAATTGAATATGCCCTTCAAAAATAATAAATTACGTAGTTGCTGTAACCAGTAATTTTAAAATAAATAAAAATGAACAATCTTTATAGTGCAGTATATATAAACTACTTCAGACTTCAATAAAATATATTCAAATTAACTCTAGTATTCAATATTTGTTGTAAAATAAAATAAATAATTGTGAAAGTAGTAGATAGAAAATTGCTGTTACGCTTAGCTAAAAAACACTACGATCGTTTGTCCGAAAAAATGGGGCACGGAAGGCCGGGGAGGCGGAATCATTGGAAACAGCGGCACAGAGTACTGCCTACGGCTGTGTTCACTGACGAGCAACAGCTGGCCATCAACCGGCGTAATTAAAACCGTGCCGAACTGAATAACATGCGCAGCATTAATGTGTACTATTCTGCAAATTAAACAAAAAGTATGTACATATAAATTCCCTCATAGAATTGGAGCTGCAGTTGCCTAGTTCAAGCATAACCATATTGCTTATTAATTTCGTAAAAAAACGTTATAAAACTCAAAATTTGTCGTAATTTACAGTAAATCTTAAAATTTTAATTATATTTAAAGTATGTGATTACTGGCTCGGGAATATTCGTAAGTGAACACGAATTAAGTCTGTAGAAGATTTTTTTTTAGACTTGCCTTGGATAGTGAGAAGTTTCGTATGATGACTGCAAACTTGCACTAATTGAAAACGCACCATAATAAGATAAAAAAGTAGTTCTTCACATGAAAGTAAAATTTAGGTCAGAGACGTTTCAATGAATGCTAGCAAGTATCCGAGTTGAATAAGCTTACTAAAGTTTGTCTTAAGCTTTTCCTGACAAGTTTCCATCCATTAAATATTTTAATAAAACATATAAAGTATGGAAAGGTTACTGCTAATTGCGTTCGTGAAATCAATAGGTAAATAAAATAGTAGGTATAAAGCTGACCAATGTATAACCAAATATCAAATACTACATCCATAAACACAAACATTGCGTTCTATATAAAAATTGTACATCTCCAAAAAAAAATAGGTAGATAAATAATCATGAATTGTATATAAGCTTGGAATTGCAATCTATGTCAAGAAATAAATTACATTTTCACTAAAAAAAAAACACACTTATATGAAAATTTTACTATTTTAATTTTATTAAAATAACTAAGAAAAATGGTGAATAAGAAAGTTTGACTTTCCAACGAGGTCAAAGTATTGTGATGCCGTTTCTGTAGAGAAAATATAAAACTGTATTATCTCATTACTGACATTCCTTCGAATTAGATCGTGAAATAAGTACCGGCACAGCGCCTCTCTTCATCTTTAAAAATTTTTGTGGACACATAAATGTTCCGAATTCACGTACTAAAACTAACGAATTTCCTGGGTTTAACATTATATCCTAAATTACTGCAGTGACAACCGAAAACACACTATTTCGCAAAAATTTATAAATAATGTTACTAAGTTTTCTTTCCAAGTCAATAAGAAATTCTTCAATCCGAAATGGGCGTCTAAACACTAATTACCACAGTACACCCATAATTATTAACTTTACAAAATTATATATACAAATACTGATAGCATATTACTTATTTGTCATCATTAAAAGTTCCCGTATTCAAGAGAGGGAGTTCGAAGTAAACTTGATCGGAAAGCAGAAATTAGTTATGAACAGAAAATCACAACGGTGCATTTACGTTCATGCTACACTTGGTTAATAACATTCGTCTAAAAGAAAACTATGAGCACGTCTTCCTAATATTGCGAAACAGTGATAGAAATTAATGTAGACAATAGTTTAACGCATTATGTTTTTGTACTTACCATTATGAAGGACTAAAGATTTGAGATTGAATTATATAAATATTAATCGTACCTTCGCGTTATTTACGTCTATACTGTTTTAATATATATAAAAAAAATTCTTTTACCTCAGGTCTAGTTACCTCCTTTCCAGTAATACGATTGGAGATGGGGATGTTTGGTTCTTTCATCATATTCATGAACAGGTGCTACTCGCTTGATTAATTGTTCTTCTGATTTTGACTTTGTAGCTGGTGCTTTTTGTAATAAATATTTTTTATCTTGAAATTGTTTTATTTTGCATGATTCCTAGGTATTATGTATTATTTCGTTGTGAACATTAAGCGTTAACAAGCTGCCTGCAGTTTAGTTAGGACGGAGTTAAGGAACATCGAATCGAAGGTTCTGACTTTTTTCTTTAATTTCAAAAAGTTCTACCTTGTAGTCTTATTGAAAGAAATATTTAATGATTTTGACTTATTGTACATTGTGAAAAATACATATAAATTAGTTTTGTAAAGTGGCTCCTTATCGCTAAAAGCAATTCTTTTTTAAGATAGAAACAATGTGTCCGAATCGTACAAAATTAAATTCCTTTGTCTTGGCCAATCTTCACCTTTTATTACATTTATTAAATTGGAATGTTTGCGACGGGTTAGGAGGATGCTACCATTAGAGAAGCTGCAGTATTTTAATAAAAACTTTACCAATTAAAAGAATGTCACAGCAGAAATGTTTCTCAGCAAAAGTCTAATTCGCCATATTTTAGGCAAACATAAATTAAGTTAAAGCGCTCTTCAGTCGGCCCTAGTGGCGTCTTCGATTAGGGTGAAACGCTTGTTTCTGACAAATGAGTTGAAAAATGTATGTTTTTATTCTAAACCATTTCGCTTTATTTAATCTCTCTCAACGACTGCTCGCCATGGTCTGTAATGTATTCAGGTTTTATTTTTACACATTATATAAAATAAGCAATAATATTATAACATGTATTTTGTATTTGCTTGTAAATATTTTAATTCATAATAAAAATATTACAATAGGATATCAATTATAGGAACAGAACACAAAACAATTAAAACTATTATATCATACGCAAAATTCATATTTCTCTTACTTTATTCCATATCACCCTTTCCATAACAACAAAAGCTATTTGCAGAATACTTCTATACAAGAAAGCACTGCGCAGAGTGCTCGCAGATGTTACAAATGCTTTGCCTTTATTGCTCAAATTTAATAAAGGCACCAGCCCACAGCTTTATTACTTATTTAAGTCGGACACGCGAATATGATGAATTCTAATAATTTTGATGACGAAGATAAAACTGTCGCAAAACAAGTTTGTTTTTGTTAATGTGTTGATATCGACAATGTTAGTGTGTTATTGTGATACATAATATAATGAAGTTAAATATTCACTAAGATTGAAATCGGAAATATAAACAATATTAATAAATAAAAAGTTGAAGCAATTCATTTGATTAAGGCAATTTTAAGTGCGGTATTTATAAAATGTTTTTGTTAATCAAATTTATTAATCTTAAAATTTATCTTTTTTTTAATCAATGTATTATTATACATTTCGAAACTATTTATTTAATAACATTACAAGTACAAAAGTTAGGATTTATAGGTTTATTTCTAACAAATTTTCGAAATTGGAAATTAATTACGACATGAAATTTTTGATTTTGCTAATTTTATTTCAGATTAAAAAGTTTGTGTTCCTATTTAATACAATAGTAATTTATGCAGACGAGAATTTATCTTGCACAGCACTAAATATTTTATTATTAATATGAATAAGTGCAATCAAACTTACAATCGTATACACGTATTCGTACTTATGTCCGAATCACGTGTTTACTTTTGATATAGTTAGTGGTATATTTTGCTTTTGTTTATTCCATTGCGGTCCAATAGGACACAATGTTCGTGTTCTATTTCTCGGTATTTTGTAACGAAGATATACGGATATGATGTACGACCAAGCATTGGAATCTGACTCCGGACGCCGTACGATTCGTATCAAAGCTATTAATTTTGTTGCACTGTAACGACATCGGTTTGTGGTTTACCAAAGCAAATAATTACTTAAAGGTTTGAAGAAATATATTAAAGAATGTACCTATTTTATGTAATTAACTATTTTTTATTATGTTTCTCTGTAATTAATATAATCTAAATTTTCTTGATTATATTACATTTCGACTATTGTTTTTTTTTTATTTAAATAAATAAATGTACGTAACTTATTTTTCGTTTTAATTTTGATATTTTATTTGCCATGTTTCGATAAATAGAAAAATCCCACCCTCGAAGAAGCTTTGGTTTTTAGAAGCGAAGAACTGGTCAACTAATTTTTAACAGATTGATTGCAATCAAAAGTTTTACTATTCAAGCAGTTTTGAAGGGAGCGAAACAAATGGTAATCTGATGGAACTAACTCAGGGCTATAAGGTGGATATGGCAACACTTCCCAATCGAGCTGTTAGTTCTTGACGGGATGTCGCTAACGTTAGGGAGCGTTAAAATGATGGAATATCACGCCTTTGCGATTTTTTCCGAACTTGCAACACATTTTTGCCTTTTTGGAAGTAGTAAAAGAATAAAATATGCTGACGATGATCTTTTTGATTGTTCGTTTCAACTTTTAATGGACCTCTTTTTCTCTAATCATGCTCAGCTTTTGACTGAAGATCGTCTAAAGTCTAATCTTTTAAACAGTATTTAATAATGTAAGCCACGTAATTACTACTACAAGAAAATATGCAGTTCGGATCATCTGTGAAAAAAAGGAAATTAATTATCGAAAAACCCAATACATGTTTGTACATTTAGTCGTCGTATTCGTAGTTCCCAAAAGAGTTCAACAAATTTAAATAATGATGGAAATGGTTGGAAGAATATAAAAGAAATGTTTTAATGATACATTACTAATTAAACTTTTTCTATTATAAAGAATAATACAAAAGTATAAACAATATTATGCCTTTTTATAAATAATAACAATGCTTTACAAAAAAAATATGTTTGTAATATAGTTTTACCGTTTATTTCCATTTATCTATATCTCTTATTCCTTAATATTGTAATATATAATTTTTTATTTATTTAAGAGGCATGCAATTACGCCCGACGTCCTACATCCGTTTTTACGAGCGATTTTTTACGTCAGTCGGCAGAACCTTTCGCAATTGACGTACGCGTGTTATGTTTAATATCGCAAATATTTCACGTAACAGATCTACACCGACTCACTTAAAGAGACTAACCTATATTTTTCATGTAAAACTGATATCTTCTCCTATATTTGTAATACATATGTCCTCTATAAAGGCAATTACAAAATTGCTAAACGTTAGAACAACTAAGCTATTCATTACTAATTCTATATTTATTCCAGTTTTTATTTCTAAATCGGCTCTTTTTCTGCTGTGTATTGGACATTCTGTAATTAGGTCGATAATGTTTTCTTCCTTGTTTGTATCACAGGCACATGCCGGATTGTCCTTGCACTTAAATCTGTGTGAGTATTCGGCAAATCCGCCATGTCCTGTGATCGCCTGTGTGAGAATGTGGTTTATTTCTGTATTTATAACTACATTATATGCATTGATTGCGTCTGTGAAAAATATCTTGGTGATGGTGGCTGTCTCATTATCTTTATACCGTTTATTCCATTCGTCAAGCGACTCCAGTTGGATCTGCCTCTTGGAGAATGAAATAGGGCATTTGCTGTAGTCTGGGGCTTTTTTTAGTTTCAGGGCTGCTTCTTTAACGAGTTGATCTGCTCATTCGTTGCCCTCCATGCGTGCATGGGCCTTAATCCAGTAGAGGCTTATGGTTTTTCTGCTACGGTTTTTTGAGAGATGTTTTCTCTGGCCTTTATTGCTAAGCGATGGAGGGACTTAAGAGCAGATCTTGAATCACTGCAGATTTTGTAGTAATTTGTGCGGTCTTGTAGAGCTATTTGTATTGCTTCACAGAGTGCCAGCAGTTCCGCTTGGTAAACAGTACAGAAGTTTTCAAGTTTAAATTTCTTTCTCTTGATCTCCTTATTGCCTGTCCATATTGTTAGTGCTGCTCCAACTTTTCCTTCTATCTTGCTTCCATCTGTGTATAATTTGATATTTTCTTTACCTTCTTTATTTGCTTCTGTAGTATCTTCTAAGCGTGTACTGCAAAGTTTCTCTGTGTGGCGAGATGTAGTATAATTGTAAATTGTGCTATTTCTTCAATACCTCAGTCATCTACTATTTGCTGGGAGTATCCTTTTTTAATCTCATAGAGTAAAGCTGCTTCCCGGATTCTCAAATCTAGAGGGAGAAACCCAACAAAAAGTAGAGCCGAGTTTAATGATACAGTCTTGAAAGCTTTATAAATTTTCTGCACAAAACCGCGTTGTACCGTGTTCAGTTGCTTTTTTTATATATTTTTTATGGGTAGCCGCCGACCATGAGCTTGATCCATACATGTTTATGGGTTCAATATATTGTCCTAATAATTTCAGGATTCTTTTGCACTTTGTGGCAAGTGTTCGTGACATGTCTATTAAAGGTTTTTTTTTTCTGTTTCCCCCGACATGGGTATCAGGGACTGTCCTTCTCTCCGTTCTGTCTATTATTTTCCACCTTTTGTTTTTGTTATTAATTATTTCTCTTGTCTTTTTGTTCCTAATTTCACATATATTGATTATATGTGTTAGTAACTATTCACTACCATGTTTTGTCTTCTGTCTATCTAATTTTTATTTTCTTCTGTTTTTCAGATTTTGTCAACGATGGATCTGCGAGTTGCGGCTGCGCTGCTTTCTGTTCCAGTGGAAACTTTTTTTTTCTTGTGACTCCCTGACCACAACGGCAAGGTAAGTTCTTATTTTTCTTTCTTTTTCTTATTTCTATTCTGTTCTTATTTTCATGTATGTTTTCTTCTTTTCTTTTTGTGCTATTTTTTTGAAATCTGGCGGTGTTGGAGCTTGTAATTATGTATGCAGCGAGTGTATGGGTGCCAGCGGCTAAGAAGCTGCTGGTACGAAGGCAGTTAGCCGCGGTCCAGAGGGGTTTCGCGCAAAAGATTGCGCGAACCCACAGGGCCGCGTCGCTGAACTCGGCCCTAGTGCTTGCCGAGCTGCTTCCTCTGGATCTACGGATTCAAGATGCGGCCTCTTTATTTGAGGTAAAGAGTGGCCGCTCCCGGCAAGTGCTGGGAGACCGAGAACTGGAAGTGCCAGCAAGCTTTAAGAGACTTTCACATCCGTCTGAACAAATTGGTGTGGAATTCTCCTGCCTGGACGGAGAGGCGGGAGTGGCCCAGCTTCCCACCACAGCTGCCCAAATTTACACCGACGGCAGCAGAATAGAAGGTAAGGTGGGTGCGGCGTTCTGCGTCATGCGGGACGCCGTAGAGACTTTCAGAAAGAAGCTCAAGCTGGGAAACTTCTGTATCGTCTACCAGGCAGAGCTGCTGGCATTAGCAGAAGCGGCAGGGCACGCGGCCAGCGGGTCAGCTCAGTCGACTGCTTTCCTGAGCGACTCGAAACCGTCGCAAGACCTGACACCCTCTACCCGTTAGCATTGAGAATGAAAGAGAATATAAAGGCAGCGAAAGAGAAAGGGATGAAAGTGGAACTATTTTGGGTGAAAGTGCACGCGGGGCTGGAGGGGAATGAGAGAGCGGATCAGCTGGCCAAGGATGCGGCCCTGAAGGATAAAAGGCGACCTGTGTATGATAAGTGTCCTGTCTCGTTCGTCAAGCGGCAGCTTAGGCTGAATACGCTTGAGGAATGGAACAGGCGCTATGTGGAAGGGACTACGGCTTCGACAACGCGGATGTTTTTCCCGGACGCCGTGTCAGCCTACCGCATACTCCGC
>DWQX01002134.1:0-23300 GCA_018245475.1 Pharmacophagus antenor
CCTGCCGGTGCGGATTGCATCAGTCCCACGTCCGTTATATTAATGTGACTGTGTTTACTTAAAAATGTATTACTTTTTGACTTATTCAAATTTAACTTTTCAGTTTATGTGAACGATTAGAATAATGGATACTTAATATATATATATATATTTACATTGGTCCACATTTTCAAGTGTTAGCTTACTCGGGGTGCTGTGCGTCGACAAAATGTTTGTTGCCACAATCCGCGGCAAACATCTGTCGTGCCGACGTGGGGGTCCGTTGCCGTCTCGTGCGCGTGTCACGCGTGCTGCGCGCGCATTTTCACGAAGTCAGCGGCTCGCTCCGCTATCATGACGACCGGTGCGTTCGAGTTCCCGCGTATTATCTTCGGCATAACGCTGGCGTCGGCCACCCTCAAGTGCCCCACGCCGAGCACCCTCAGCTCGGCGTCCACCACCGCGCCCATGGCGGCGGTGCCGACCGAGTGCCAAGCGGACATGGCCGTGGCCCTGGCGACGCACCGCGTTTTGTCTCTACCCTCGAGCCCGCCGCATTCGTCGATCTGCAAATCGACGACACGCGCGTTCTTGCTCCTGAAATAGGCGGTGTCTTTAATTCTCCACGCCAACTCCATTGCTGGCGGGAAGCCTTCCAAGTCTTCCAAATCGCTGAACGTCCCACTGTAGATCAGCGGGTCGTCCTGGTAATCGGTCGACTTCAAGCGCACCGCGCCCCGGGACTGCGGCTTGAGGCACACCACGGCCAACGACAACAGCTCCCTCTGCTCGTTCTCGGCGACCAGCTTGTCGCAAATCCTGCGGTCGAACCTGAGCACGCTCAGGCAGCCGCGGTAGAAGCCGCTGCCGCTGGGCACGCACGTCGGGTAGATGGCGAAGTCCGGCACGGCGGGCGAGCCGCCCAGCGAGAGGTACGCCCCGCAGTCCGTGGTGCGCGACAGGGCGCCGCTGCGGTCGTACAAGTAGCGGATCGCGTCCAAGTGCGCGTCCTGGCCTTCGGTGCGGCAAGTGCCGTTGTCCGCCGCCAGGTAAGTGAGCACCATGACGTGGTCGTGCAAGTTCTCACCCACGGGTAGGTCCTTCACCAATTCGACCGCCAGCTCGTCCAAGTGCTGCTTGGGTCCGATTCCAGAGAGCAGCAACAGTTTCGGAGTGTTGAAGGTGCCCGATGACAAAATCACCTCGCGGCGCGCGTAATACAGAAGCTCGTCTCCCTCCACGGCAACCGTAACGCCGACAGCCGTGCCGTTTTCGATCAGCACCTTCGTGACTTGCGCGTCCTTCATCACGAACAAGTTCGTCCTATTTCGTACTTTGTTAAGCAGCGCGATAAGTGAGCTATGTCTGCGGCCTTTGTTTATGGTGTGAGAGAACCTTCCGACGCCGATGGTCTTCGGGTTGGTCATATCTTTGACGAGCTCGAAGTCCAACTCCGTGAACGCGTCGAGGAACCTGTCGGTCGCGTGGGTGGACCGGGTGGACCCGGTAACTTCGATCTCGCCGCCGAAGCCGTGGTAAGCGCACAGCTCCGCGTCGTTCACAAACCTCTCGTCAGCTAAATGCTCGGTCTTCTTGAAGTACGGGAGCACCCGGTCCCAACCCCACTCGTCGCCCACGACGTCGGCCCAATCGTCGTAGTCAACGGGGAAACCCCTCGCGTAGACCATGTCGTTCAAGGACCCACTGCCCCCCAGCATTTTGCCGCGCGGCTGCGCCTGGCTGCCGTCCCGCAGCGCCTGGCTCGAGAAGTTGTCGTTCACGGTCGTGAAGTTCCAGTCGTAGCGGCTCGCTTTGAGCACGTCGCGGTACCCGGGTATCTGCGGACGGGGAGGTAATGAGGTAACCTGGATCATGCTTCAGAAGAAAGAACTTTTAAGTTGTTAATTGAAAACGCAAGTGTACAGAAGAGGTATGCCCGTGTTTCTGGCCGAAGGCATCGCGTAGGACGCAGGTTGTAACTCCTTCACCGTCACTACAATTTAGAAGACTTCAATGTAGGATTTCTTCTCGAACAAATAACAGTCGTTAACGGTCTTCATATCCTAGAAACAAAAGAAGAAATCCTACACAGCGGAGGTTCAGAAACCGACCCTGGTCGGATGTTTAGGTGGACACTTACGATGCTCTCCTGCGGTGGGTCCCCGCCCGCCTCCAGCAGCAGCACGGTGAGTCCGCTGAGGTCGGACAGCCTCGCCGCCAGCACCGAGCCGGCCGTGCCGCCGCCCACCACGATGAAGTCGTAACTGGAGCCATCTGAAATTATTACTCAATGATTTGCACGGCCGGAAGGGTTTGGACTTTTGTCAGGATTTCTCAATGGTTAAGTCTTGTAGTTGCTGAGCTCGGGCAGCGAATGCGACAGCACGAGCTGTCTCTACGAACTACGACATCGTTTGTCATTTATTATCTTATGAAAGCGTGATCAGGAGGCATCCTGGTGTCGGTTAGCGATGAAACGGTATAGGATAGTAGCTTTCTCAAGCAGTTCATACAATTCGTTTATTTATTACACAGATTATAAATTAATATTTTATATTTCGCAGTGGATATCGATGCAGATACCGTTATATATGGGGGGAGGGGGGACATGTCCAGCTGTGGGCTACTTTTGGCTGACGAGTACTATAACCACAACACACGTTTGAAGAAACAGCAGTTCTAAGACTCTATAACCTAATAACATTATGAAATTATTTGCACTCAGTAACTGCTAAAACTATTATAGTGCAACACAAACTTTGCACCGTGGACTGCTGCGGCCAGGACTCCTGCAGCAGGCACTGCGAGGCCGCTAGGTACTGCAGCGCGGCCGCGAACGCGGCGCCCGACGTCCCGCCCTGCGCGCAGTTCTCACCCAACCCGGACAGCATTACCTCTGAAAGAGATCCTTGCGACATTCGTAAAAATAGCTAAACTTGTGATCTTTATCATGGATTTAATGCGTAGTCCGAACAATGTTTTAGTAATCATAGCTGGAACTTAGACGCCTGCAAAACTATTGTCTAAGAACTATGTAACGGTTGCCGCCGGAGCCCTAATCTTGTCGCGTAACAGTGTTATGTTCCGGCTTTAAGAGCGCTGCAATTAGTGAAACTACTGGGCCAATAGGAGCTACCATATCGTATTTCCATACCGAAGCGATTTGTTGTTTTGTGTTCATGACTCAAACGCGGGATCCTAATTTAAAACAAAAAAAAAATGATGTTTCCATAATTGATTTCATAAACTTTTAATAGGGTTTCGCAACGACATAATATAGCTAAATATATTTATAATCTCCTTACACTAAACTTTGAGTATACAACGCAGGCCGTGGCGGAGCTCGAAGGGTACATGCGCCACTTCTCCGGGCACTGCCAAGAGATTGTGTCAATAGGATACAGTGTATTTAAATGTAACATTTAAATAGATATTTTCCTAATTCCATTATGGTTTAACAATAGATTTACCGACATTTCACGGTTTTCTTTCCGAGTCTGTAGTAATTTAATGCGTTATTGCATTGTTATCTTTCCTGTTTCGCAATAAAATGTACACAACAATGATGCCAGTGGCGGTATAAAAAAATCAAACGCATATATAGCAAACGAAATTTCGTTATCTAGAGTTGATCCGTCAAAATGACGACTCCGGTAAATCTAGTCTTAAGTCGGAATTAAGCTGGTTTTTTTTAACGACTCATTGATAATTTTTAACAAAAACAAAATCACCAAAGCACAATAGGCACACATTAAACTCTAAACGAAAATAATAATTTAAAATCTATACGTAGTCAGACACAAAATAATAACTTTGCTGCGAGTGATTGAAGAAATTTAAATTTTATTGCAATACAGACGGAATCAGAGCTGGCTTACTTTGCGTCCCGCGTCCTCAGTTCATGGCGCCCCCGCCACTCGTCACAAATCACCACACGTTTCGAAGTCCGTCGCCGACAAACCAACGGCAGAAGAACACAACACGCATAATCGTTACGTACACAAACGCACTCCAAAAACCTTCTTCATTTCGACAAACGCAAGATATGAAATACCAATTAATGTTAAACGCTATTTAATCGGTCAATCACTTATAATTAATTCCTCATAACAAATACGTATTTTACCAAATATCAGGCACTAGACAAAGATATTTTAACTTTATTTAACACCTCAAACTAATGCTAGAGGGCAGTTTAGTGGAATAGAGGATTTTGTCTGCCAATCGATCCTATTAAAGTAGACAGTCCTGTAAACTGATAAAAAAAAAATAAATAAAAGAAAAACGAAAAGAGAAAATTATGTGTAAAGTACACGCAAATTTTATATTATATAATGTACAAACTAATTCAAACATTATGCAAAATAACGCCTAGGCAACTTTAATAGCAATAACGTATTTATAATTTTTTGCTATTTATGTTTCATTCAAGCAAAAGATACATAAATGTACTGACAAGCTGGTAGGAGTCAGATGCAGATTATCATAAGGTAGGTAGGTCAAGGTACACAATGTACAAACCTAACGTGTGAGCACAAGAAAGGCACTCGTGCGCTGTGGACCGAGTTAGAGAGTAAGATAGTAAGAACAAATTTAATCAAAATTTTTTCCTTCATTTGGTTATAAAAATTGTGTCGCAGAGGAAACTATTTACGGTATGACCAATATTCATAATTAATTTTCAGATTATAAATCCATAAAGATATTAAATGGTAATGAAAATTAGACACAAAAACCGACAGTGAACAATATGAAATGAAACATTAAATTGTTTTTCTTTACATTGAACACTGTTAAATAAATATTTGACCTGGCTCATCCACTGTCGTAAGGTCGAACCCACCGGCGCGCGGTGCAAAGGCGCTTCGCACATAATGTTACCTGCTCCTGAACGATCTAACCACTCACGTGTGATCCGAATATATATTTCATTTCACAGCGAAGCAACGAAAATAGAGCCATATAATTTAATCACCAGAGCTAGAAGCGAAACTGCTATCTGTAAATTCATTCAGCACGTTGACACGATTCTGTCAAGGCTTATCTCACATAAACGAAACCGTAACACGTGCCAATGATCGAAGGGGGCAAATGCCTGTATCGAATAGCATGTATTGAGCCGACCAAAATTAAGCCCAAGTCTCATATACCGCTCCACAAATACAAACGACGTTGTGCCGAATTACAAAACTGTACAACTACAAACGAAAAAAACAAAAGAATCCCTCCCGCGTCTACGTTAAATGTTAAGTGGTTAACACTTAACAGTGATGTAACATAGGAAAAGATACGTCATCGTCAACGGCGACGTCGGGCGCCGCTGCGGGCTGCGGTACGCGGCGCGCGGAGCCCGGCGACCCGTACATTCGTGGGACCCCGAACGTCCGAACGGGGACTGACGCCGTGGCGTCCGCGGACGCACGCCGGCTGCTGTTTGGTCAGATCGATGGTAACGTCGCATACGTTCATAACTTCACCACCTAACAACTACAATCGGACAGCATATCGATTTGGTAATGTTTAGATCGATTTCAAGATATTTACAATCAGGATTGTGGCTGGATATGGGTGAGGCTGGTGTGAACGGCACTTTGTCGCCACCACAATCCCGAGGAAGCAATGTTAATTGGCGAATTTTCGCGCTGTCTTCGATGAAATGTGTTTTTCTATTCGTATATTAGCTGACACTGTCATATGCGGCTTCGAGCCTCTGTAAAATGAAAGAGGAAAATTTAAACATTCGCAAAAAACTTTCTATTAACACAAATTTTCGCACTCGTTCTGCAGAGAGTGCTCTCCTTGTACCACGTGGCCACATTCTGACGAGATGACGTCGGATTGTGGTCGGAGATGAGGTATCGTCCATAATACCTCTGCCGGCTCGCGGCGATGCTGTCACAGCAGGACATTGGTGGTGGTTGCGGAAAACGCGTACACCGGCGTTCCCGCGACGCCGCGACTCGGCGACGAGGCGGAACCCCGCGGTGGTTTTAGTGGGTGGGACGCCCTATTCAGGGCGGGAGTCCTGCACGGGCCCTCCTTCCCCAGAGTGGGGGAGGGGTGTCGCGCGAACTGAGTAGGGAACCCACTATTTGAAAACTAAAATGCTAAGTCTTGTTTGATAGTAGATAGGTTGTCTGGAAGAGACTGCTTTCAGCAATAAGACCACCTTTCGCACTGCTGTCGTATTCTTTCACTTCGCTCCATTTGTAACACTTGCTTTCTTTTATTTTGTTTCATGTGTATTTTTTGTCTTATTTATTTTCGTTGTGCAATAAAAACTATTCTATTCTACGTTAGAATGTATTAAATTAGTTGCAGTTAAAAATGCTGACAGTAAAATTGCTAAATAATACCCTATAATGGCGTGAACAACGGTGTACGTGTAATGTTTATCGAAATGTAATCAATCGGACATCGTTAACTCCGCTGGACATTGGCAAGAAGTAAAAAGCTCTATTAATGGGGGGCTGCATCAGCAGAGTGCTTACTGCAGTCGTATACACGCGGCCACAGAGAAATGTTCCAAAACTATAAAGTGCTAATTTTTACCCAACACTCATTCCCCAGCGACACACGACCGCGCAGTAATTTTACAAAGTGCGACCCTACTTACTAGAGCATAGTGAAGTCGGCGCACTATTACTTGGCGGTAAGTATCGACGGAACAATAACAGCAATACGTAAATTTTCACAGCGTCCGTTGCTTGTCCGTAATCGTAGCATGATTTTACTACACGCCTCCCAAAGAGGTACCTTACGCATTCACGAAACATACGAGTCGAGAAATCTGTGTGGAGATACGGCTCCTTAAGCCCGCCCGCTTGGCTACCAGCCGCGATCACAAGCTGCTGCGACGACGGTATCACTGCGTGAAGCCGAAGGCATTCTGAACTGACACTTCATCAACCGCAACACTGGCACGACGTCGGGGGCCAAATTTAAATCAACCGGTTAGCCCGTGAAAGATAAGAAAAGTTAGCATATACAGATAACATTACTATACCTCGATATATTAACAAGTATTCGATACCGTCTCAGGAGCCTGCAGCAACTGGATGATAAAAGAAACACCTATCGGCTATCTCGAGCGTCCATTATCTTTACTTATCTGGCGCACTGCGGCCTCGCACATTAAGCGATACGATATTATCAATCTCAAGTGTTTCGTGCTGTCTGCCGTTTGTGAGCTAATACCACTGCACGCGGGGCTCGTCTTCAGTACCGCAGAGGTCGGTAGCGCAGGCCGCGTAATGCTATTAGCATGTATGTATGCATCGGTGTCAGTCTGCGATAACAACATAACTGCGTTGCGAGAGTAGTACGTTTGACAACGAGCCGTACGAGAACTCTGGGCTTCACCGTCCGCAGCCCGCCGCTGGGTGCGGTGAAGTTTGCGCGGTCAGTCTCATTGACGGCTGTCGCGGCCTCGTCGGAGCTGGCGCACGGGTCCGGCGGCCTTGAGCTCTCCCACTACGCTACTCCGGCCGGAGGAGCTGGCTTAGCCCGTCGAGCGGCGAGCTGCGCGATGGTCGGGGCGCGGGCCCCAGCCGCGACTGTCGTTCGCCCGTGACACGGGCGAGAGGCGCCCGGGTGTGCGAGCTTTGTTTCGGCGACGCTTGAGGTGTGTCGGCGACTGGTCATTACCAGCTCCGTTCTCACTAAACGTACGAGTATTGATGTTGAGACAAATCGTAAGCCGTTCGCCGGATCCAAAAATGCACAATTTCGCCTAAAATATAAGTACCAGCTGGGGCTTATATATCTCTTAATACATATGGATTAACTAACAGCAATCATTACACTACTTCCGCTAATGCTGTCAGCAAAGAGCAGGCCCCACAAACGTCTGCATTCGAAATATGTTGCTTACTATTGAAGACTTTCGTCCGCCACGCACGTTTCTCTCATACTTAATATGTTTCTGTTTCTGTTATATGAAGGAGGTCGCCGCAAGAGCGTGAACAATTTATTTAAAAAAAAAAAAAAAAACAATACAGTAAAGGAGAAACAGTTGAAGTGCATTGTTAACACTAGATTTACGAAAACATTTTCCTAGTTTCCTTCTCGAGTCTGTGGTAATTTGATGCGTTATTGGAATTTTAATTTTCCCGTTTCGCAAAAAAAAATATTATGAAACTGTGTTGCCAGAAGTATAAGAAAGTCAAACGTATATTATTATATAGAAATTTGATGGAATATGACGGATGCCTCAAATATAGTGTCAAATTTTAACCACGGTTATTATTGTTGAAGAATAATTATTTAAATTGCTTTTAAATTTGTGCCTGTCGTATCATTTAGTTCCTCCGACAGATACGATAACATGTCAAGACGCAAGTTATTCTTAAATAAGTCCAGAATTGAATTAACAAAAAAATATTTGTAATTTATTCGCGTTCTATCTATAAATTAATCGTTTTTATATGTAACCAGATATTTATTCACGACGAGATATAAAAATTTCATGGCATTTCTTCAATGGAAATTTAAAAAATTAAAAAATTAGTTTTTATTTTTCACTTGAATTATTATACATAGTGCAAAAAAATCGTATTAAAATTTCATTTGGTTTCATTTATTGACAAGACGGAGAGAGAGACAAACTGGGTGCGATACCTAATATTCAGATATCAACGTCGTGGAATACTAAGTATCGTACCTAGTGAATATTTACGCGATATAGACCCGAAAGAGTTTCAATTCATAAAGTTTTTATATGATTAGAGCAACAATATATTACATTAATAGAATATAATGGTTTGTCAATGAGTGCAATGATTTCCAATCTTAATGCTAATGATAACAAAAAAAAAAAACAAAACACAATTCACGGCATACATTTTATTGGCGCAAAACTTTGAAATGCTCTCCGGCGTGCGGGTCTTGACAAAACAACGTACGTAAACGACTCGGATATTCTAATGTACTTTATTGAGTGTGGTGGTAAGTGCATGGCGTCCATTAAACTGCTTCCTGCAAAAGAATGTTTTCCTTTACCGATTCCTGGTTAACTTGGCCTCAATTGATCTGCTGTTGAGTGACAATGAGGCCTTGGGTGGTGAAGCGTCTTCGCCCAGAATACTTCTGGCTCTCATATGCTTGAATGAACAGAGCGACGCTGCTATGGCGACGGATCGACATTGAGAGCGGAAGCTGGCCAGGCGTGATCGAGTAACCCTACCACTATTCAGTTTCCGCCACTCCCGTGGCCCGAGAGTGGTACCCGGGGCCTGTGCGTTACAAGGTGAGCGGTACATCACTGCGGCACAGAGGCAGTTAAAATACATCGTCGCTTGTTCCCAGTAATATTCAGCTATCATCGCCTCCAAAGCCGGCAGCACTGAGTTGTATCACGTCTGTCCGTGTGTGTGTGTGTGTGTGTGCGTGCGTGTCTGCCTCCTGCACTAGAGCTGCGTGTCCCTCGCCACCACTAGCCAGTTGCACACTTACTTCGTCGCGGTGGCAGAGCCCGAAGTGACCGAGCAGGATGGAGCCCTCCGCTAGGCCCGTGCGGCAGTTCACCGCGAGCACCCGGACGCCCGTCAAGGGCACCATGTAGTACCTGCCAACGATCGCCCGCCATGAGCTCCGACTAATGGCAGTGGTAGGGCTGCGGCGCGAGCGCCTAACGCTTTGCCGTCGTATTAAATTTGATCATCAGAATGCCGACAGAGAACCTCCCGCAAGATGAACCGACGACTTGAACAAAGTCGCTGGGACAGACTGGACGAGAAAAGCGCAGGGCCGTCCGGCGTGGCGACCCTTGGGGGAGGCCTTCGTCCTGCGGTGGACGCGTTTCGGCGACAGGATCGACGTGTGCGGTACGTGTCGCGCGATGGTGCAACAGCGTGCGAATGCCCCGCACACCGCCGAAAGCAGTCGGCAGACCGCCGAGAGACTGGCGCCCACCCGTCGCCGAGCCCGGCGTGCAGCTCGCCACTTCACTAACCAGCCCCTGTGCGCCGACCGGACCCCGCATGAAGTGAGGGCGACAGCGCACCTGACCGTCCAGCCGAACTTGTTGTCGACGGGCACGTAGAAGCCCGGCTCGTTCAGCAGCATATGCGCCTGCGCGTCGCGGAAGGCCGGCTGCCCGTTCACCGGCAGCGCGTGCATCGCCAGCGAGCCGACCTGCTGCGCGCTCTTCGCGCGCGGCTCGTAACCGCCGAACAGCACCACCTTGAGCTGCTCGCCCTCCGCGGTCACCGCGCGCAGCTCCACGTTCAGGTACTGGTCGCGCGCCGTCGGCAGGTTCTTGGTGACGACGCAAGCGATCGTGCTGCCGCTGAATCGGAAGTCGCTGTGGAAGAGCCGGATGCAGCGATGCGCGGAGTCCACCTTGTCCGAAGGGTTCACCTTGAGACACGAGCCGCCGATGAAGCTGTCTCTGTAGTACGGCTGCAGGCACTCCAGCTCGTCGGGCACGGGCGCCAGCGCCAGGCGCACCTTCGCCGTGTGCCCCAGGCACAAGTTCAACGAGGTCTGGATCATCGAACTCCCCGAGCCGTGCGCGTCCAGCGAGCTGTCGCTCCCTTCCCGTTGGCCTTCCGAGTCCTTCTTCATTTTGAACAGATTCCGGAAGGCGTCTGACACTTTACGCGGCGCCCACGACGGCCGCCCCTCGCCGTCGTTCTTGTCGGGGCCGACTTCCGGTGCGGAGGAGGCGTTCTCGCCGCTAATCTTGTTGTCTACGTTCAAGTCCACGTCGATAATCTTCTGGTCGTCTAACGGGGCGGCTTGGAGTTCTTTGTTGGCCAGTTCGCTCCTACTCGCTTCGAGCGAGCGCCTGACGCGTACGACGCCCGCCTTGTCCTTGAGGAAGCCGTGCCGGGATGCGTTGAGGATGTTCTCGAGCACCGACAGCAGGTACCCGTGCGGGCCGTGCGAGGAGTTCGGCTGGTACTGCATGTGGCGCAAGTTGTACCACGGCCCCGGACTGATGACCTGCAGCAACGTTCGAAATATTGCATGCCCGTAACAGATAAGAACACAACACCAGTAGAACAATGAAAAAAAGTATTAAGTGCATAGTTAACGTATTGACGAAAGAACTAAATTATGTAATAATTGAAATTTTAATGTTATTCGTGAAACATGCCCTTACATCGTGCTGCAGCGAAATAAAACTCAATTTGTACTCCGCGCGTTGTCAATTCGATGGCATGCAATGTATTTGAAGCGACAGTGACAAGTGAAAAGAGTCGACACCTCTCCGTAGAACCTGCGCTGGCTGCCTTGCCCCCTGCAGAAGGACGTCGCGAAGGGCAGCTCGCAGGGCAGCTTCGTGTTGAGGTAGGGCCACAGGCTGCCCCAGAGCGCGCGCTCGCGCAGCAGGAACTGGTCGTAGGAGCGCGCGCCGCCCTCCGACGTGACCATGTCCACGTCGCACGAGTCGTCCGTGCGCGCCTCGTGCGACCACGCCGGCGCGAAGATCGCCAGCGAGCAGCCGTGCCCGTGCGCCAGCTTCGCCGCCTGCGCGCGCGCCCCGCCCGCGTCCCGCCCGTCCGTTACGCCACGTCGGGAGCGAGAGCGAGATAGCCGTCTACGGAACTTACTCTGGTGTTCGACGTGCCGTAACAAATTAATTTCACAAGATGTCAAGTGACTCTTCACCGGTTATAATACTAATGATAATAAATCTTTATTGTCGAAAAATTTACAATCATAGAGATGTGAAGTCCCTGACGTCCGAGCTTCTGGTTACTGACCACCCAGTTACCTCGCTTATAAAAGAAAGATACAACTATGCTGTAACTATCGCTTGTTGGCATGAATGTACATTTTGACGGGAGCTTTGCTTGTACGACTAAAGCTCTCAGAAAAGTTTCGCCTCGATCCCCGGCTCGAAAGGCCGCTCGCAATATGTTATTAAGAAGGATAGCGTTTATCCGGAGTGGTAGCGGAAAGCTTCAGGGCGCGGACTGCGCAGCACCGACTGGTTCGGATAGATGCCGACAGCTAGCGACGGGCCCGCCCGTGGTGATCAGGCGCCGATTACACAGTCCACGTTACCTCGAGACGAACGATGACAAGTCTCACAACCGCGGCCATCGACATGCCGGGCCACCGCCACCGCTCCGTTGTAATTGGTGCTATCGCGCCCGCCACCAGGGCTGGCCGCGCACGTCGGGCACCGTCACGCGCACCTCCTGCGTGTTGAACTGGCCGCCGCCGTAGAAGTTGCGCCCCCACACGTCGATCCCGATGTACAGGTCGGTCAGTCGCTCGCCAGCCGCCGCCGCGCTCGCGCGCACGTCGCTCTCCCTCCACGAGTAGTTCGTGAATATACCGTCGCACGCATCGAAGAACGCCCTGCAACGGGATCTTGTTCGTATAAAAGCAACATTACTTGACTGCCCCACCCAACCCTGGATTTTGGTCTGGAGCATCGTTAGTGGCGTGTGCCAGGCGCTTTAGCCTCTACTGCGGCGCGCGCCCCGACCTCGACCATCACTTAGCTCACCACTTGACAGTTAGGCGAAGCCAGCTTCTCTGGCCAGAGTGAGGTAGTGGGGAGAACTACCAGAACCAGTTTCGATGAAGCTGTAATAGTCGTCAAAAAGACTAACAGCGCAAACTTCACCGAACCCAACAGCAGCAGCAGCAGTTATTATGCTCATCGACCATTTACCTTCGCTACATCACCAGCTACTGCGTCCCACAAAGAGAAGCAGTAACGTTTACGAATATGTTCATGGGGAATTGATAAAAAAACGTCTATTTCCTTGTTGCAATAGACGTTGCGGTCGCCATCTTTAAAAGTAGCCTGATGAGATTCTCCTGCCTTAGTTTCTTTAAAACGTTCATGTCGGCGCCATTTTATATATTTCTCACCGTGAAGCGGCAAGCGAACTCAACCATAGATTTACGGAAGATGTTATATTAACAAGAGTCATAAAGAAAGTACTTCCAGGTTCTGACCGTCTAAAAAACTCTAGCTGGTATGTATACATCCGGTGTGTTTACCGTACCATTAGGGATCACTATGAGCTAACGACAGTTCACGTTGCCCCGATCGAGGAAACCAACGGTCGACCACGCCGCGCTGAACGTTTTAATATTCAAGCGATAAAACTGTATTTCGTTTTCACCTAGAGACAGGTGTTACGTCAAAGCAGACCTGTTCTTCTCATTGAGACAGTTCTGCCAGTTGAGGTGGCCCTCTACCGTGACGCTGTCGTACCACAGCAACACCGGCTCCACCAGTTCCTGATGCAGCAGCTTGTGCAGCACGCCCACGAACTCTAAGAACTCCTTTGGCTTGAGAATCTGGCTCAGATAAAATAATAAATAGTGTAACATCCGCGCATTTCACCAAACCTTAATGGTTTCTTTTTATATATAAGCAGAAACATATATTTACTCCTGTAAATAAACAAAACGCGTAATCTTAATGAAAATTAAAATTTCCCTTCAACAGTTGTTTCTTATCCCATAGCATAAACCAAGAAGTTAATGTAATAATAATAATAAATTAGTATATGATGCCAAAGAATACTCTAAATCAAACCTTATTCTCGATGTTTAACAGCCATCCGTCAAAACTAAGAGTTTTCGCGATGGAAACCAGCGCGCTAGCAAAGTTGCGTGAGCTCTCATCAGAGACTAAAATGTTTTCCCAAAATGCTACACCATCAGACCATTCCGTTATAAGAGTTCCTGTAAATTTTATAACTAATTGTTATTTTGGTTAATCAAAAATAACTATAGTTTATTATTTCAGCATACATGTACTACGTCAATAATAAAAATGTGAGTATAATAAGATAAACTAGAATTACGATACTGTATAATATAGAAATAAATAATATTAAAGTAAAAAAAAAACATAAATGAAAAGCACATGATCATTAGTAGCAAATAAGAACCGTGACGACCCATGTCAGGGGAATTAAGCAAACGCCGAGGAAACTGTCCTTGACGAATTAAAAAAAAATGTACGATCATCAAAATTCGTTATTTTAACATTAAAAATTAAGTTAAAGCTGAAAATAAAAACATTTAAATAAAAAATAAACATACCGATGACTTTAACCCCATGAGCATGGCCTACATTAATCCACCCAAGCGGCGGTATAGTCACCAGGTGGTGACTGAAGTAACAGAATATATCGATACCGGCCCAATTGTAGAAAGTGTACGCCTCATGGTTGTTTGTCCCATCGATAACGCTGAAAATGGGAATGTAAAGCTTTTCTGTAAATAAGAAGGCTAGGTTTGTCCGTACCGAATTAAACGTAAAGATATTAAAATAAGATAACTAAAAAAACTTATACTCAGGAAGTAATAATCCTCAAACAACTAGACATTTAATTTTACGAACGAAATATTCAAAACGAATGCTAAAACTTGTTAACACTTTTTAATGAACGAAATGTAAGACAAATAAATAATCGATGTAAAGACACATTTTTTTTTTCGAATTGTAGACAATTTTTTTTTAACTTACCAATCGTCATGATATCCATTGGCCAAATCGTGACATACCAAAGTTTTCGGTAACTTTTTTACACTTTGACGTTTAATTATTATGTCTTCCGCATCCGCTTTATAATGACAGAAAGTTTGCGGTGTTTCCAAAAATGTCTTCCCAAAATCTTTATTGATGTCTACGTTCCTTATTGCTTCACCGCTGTGACGTTTAAATTCCATACACATAGTATTCCACTGAGGAGGATCTTGTAAAAATTCTAAAATTTCCTCGTATGTATCTAAAGGTTTACAGGTTAGTCCTACATATAAATTTGAAGTCTGCGACATTGCGTAGTTGTCCGATTAATAATCCGTTCCAAGCACCAAATTATTAGGAAAGTTTTATTGAAGAAAAAAATAATTTTTAAGATCTCAGTTTATTTACCTTAAGTTTAGACATATGAATGACATTGACAAGTTGCCGCTATAATGGCGGGTGATATGAATGCATTTGAACAAATGCGTTGTGCGTTGATATAGTACAACGTTGCAATGGATATTTGTAATTAGAACGCAGGTCAATGCCACTGTTATTGTACTTACATAGTACACATTGCTTATATATTGTAATTTGCTGCAATAAGTGGTTTCATTGTGAAAAATCAATTGCGTTAACGTGTACGTCAATCAAAGAAGATACGAATTTATCGAGAGATAAAAAATTTCCATTGCTATATATTTGACTCAATATCGTGTTATTATAATTTTAGTTAGTTAATAAACCCAGGATAATTATTGCTTTCAAACACATAAAAGAGAATAAAGCATTTGAATATTTAAGATACAGATCTTTGTTATTTGCCTAATTTTTATAAACTTATAACTTAATAGACTACATACCCACATTCTCTTAAAATATCACAATAGATACTTGGTAATAATTAATGAGGAAAACAAGTAAAAGCATAAAAAAAATTAGAGCTGGGTATTTAAGTGAATATAAAATCTTAGATACACATGAATAACTTTTAATATTATACTAAAACAATCCACTTTTTCATATTACCTATTGGCTAACATCTATCAGAATAAATTATATAGAAACACAAGTGTAGGTAATTTTGACATAAGTAAATATAATAAGATTACTGGTAGACCTTATTTACTCGGGATGACCCATTAAACATTCCCATTGTTTTAGTGAAAATGCTATCAAGACATTATTAAGCACATTTATATGTGTGTAGTGTTGTAACATAAGAAATTTTACTTCAATAGAAATAATTTTGTTTGTCATTACCAAATTGTTCTAATATGCTTAATGATTAGTGTACAGAAGAATGGAAATATTTTAATTATCAATTTGTTAGTGGATATTGCTGACTATATCGCATACAAATGGTTAGAAAAACAAACCAGATAATATCAATGGAACATTTGTCGTTAGTGTGGGACTAGCTTGTCCTAGATATGATAATGAAATGGGAATGTGTGTCACAATAGATAATAAATGTACTATTAACGAAAAATTATTTGTATTTCATTTTAAATTGTTATTAGCCCTTGCTTACAGCAACTGGTTGAGTTCAGATGCGTTTTTTGCGGAGCAATATTTTATTATTTTATTTAAAGCTTTAATGCACTAATTTGTACATAAGGTGTACTTAGTGCCAAAGTATTCTCTGCCAGTCTACCTTAGGGTTGAGCGGAGATGAATATAAATATAGGGTGCGTAAAAAGAATAATAGAGAATAAAAAGATAAAATAATAATATAAATAAACATGAGAGAGGAGGAGGTAATAAACATATAAATGTGATGATAATTTTTAATATACATACATATTAATATATATACTTGCATAAAAATAAAAGTGCACACAAAGAAGAAAAATACAAAAAGAAAAAAGGAAGGTAATAAAAAGATAGGTTATTCTATTAAGAAATGGTCCCAGAGCATATTTTTTTTTTATATAGGTTTTTGAAAGTAACTAACATGTTATTAAAAACATTAGTTGTGGACCGATTCCATATTAATGCATAATTGTGAACAAAATACACTTTTGGGACTCCAAACTTAACATCCACATCATAAAAATACATTTATGAACAAACAAATCTTTCACAAATAATTATTTTTATATTTGTTTGATTAAAAATTGGATTAGTACATAGGTAATAATGATCTTTGCCTATAAACTAATTCCATGAGATACAAAAAAAAGATTATATTATTCCTACAAGATATTTATATAGGTGGAAGGTCCAAACAGATGGCATATGAAGCCCAGTAATTTATTGCTTCAAATATTTCTTTTCATACACAAAGAGAAAACAGTCCAGTGTTACGGTACAATTAGCAGTGTTGTTACCTTTCTGCCCATATCATAATGCTTTTAGTATTATTTTACATATAGTCTGTTACTACCTTCATAGCTTCTGGACACACTGGTTTACTGCTTGCCTTGTAACGTGAAAGTCTCGGCTTCGATTTCTGGACCTCAGATCTAGTGAAATTAGGATGGTAGGATTTTTCAAATCCCATCTGGCTAATTAACATCCGCAATATCAATCTGCCGCCATAACAGTTAGTCTGAATAAAAAACCCAAAAGTAATTATATTTATAATAAAAATATAAATGTATAATAATTAACTATCTAACCAGCTAAGTTTCAAACATAGGAAAAATAAAAAAATGACATTGAATAAGCTTGAGCGACACAATTTTTTAAATGACTCTGTAACGATGTTTGTGTAGTGGGTTACATTCAATTTTGTACTCTAGCCGGAGGATTATTAAAAATGTAAACTAAAACTGGGTGCGAACCGTAAAAAGGTTTATTAGTGATTAATACATAAAAGTATTCTTCATAATACAGCGGTGCTTATTTAAAAGTACATTACATTACAATAACATAATTTGATGTTATGGTCGGGTATCCATAAGCAGGTAGGTGATGTGATGTAGCAACGTAAGCGTATACCGTATTTGTAAAGTTGAGTACAACGGCTCTAGTATCACGTTATTTTCATTATTTAAATACTGGGTTTGGATACTAAGTATTAAATAGTGTCAAGAAATTACATTAAATGAACTATACAAAAAAAACGTATAAAATAACGCTTCCAGAATCTATACAATTCTTTACAGTAAAATCACTTTATTTTAAATTACTCAGCTCAATTCTTTTATATTTCATCTATTATTTCTGGTACTGAAAGTTTAAAACATGAATTGCTAGTACTATATTTCTAGAAATTTTAATTTTTTAGTTCTATTAAGCATGAGATAAACGTAAGGTAAATTTTAAAATACTTTAGGATCAACAATTGTGATTGTTTCTTGTACAAGTTATTACGATTAATTCTTATTTCTAAATTTCTGGTTATGATGAAACAACAATATTAAATACCTGGTATTTGTATAATACTTGGAAATAGCAGAAGCAAATATTTAGTTTAAAAACCAAAGACGATTTGCGAGAATCGAAATAAAAATTATATTTCTCATGTCTATTTTGAATTGTTTTAACCTTTGAAAGGTATTTAATGTTTTTATTTTATTTAATATTTCGTTTTAACATTGAATACGTCTAGAACAACTTTACCTAAAGGATTCATTTACATTCTTTATTTTTTAATATTATCGATAGTTGTCAAATTAGATTGATTTTTCGCAAATACGTGAAAAGAATTTGCAAAAACAGATAATTAAAAGAGAAAAAATATAATAATGATGCTATTTTATTATAAACCGATGTCGACTCTGTTTTATGTCGAATGTGTGTTTTCCAAACGATACATTCTTTAAGTATACTGTGTAATAGAGTAACTAATGGTGATAATATTAAAAAATTAATATCTTTTTTTAAATAGTGCAATAAATTTTACAATTAAAAACATAAGAAAAGAAAAACCGCCAAAGTTTCTTGTTGCATTTTACATGAACAATAATTCCATTTTTGTGAAGTAATTTTGAGCCTGAATTTGCAGAAATGGCAAAGTGGATATCAGTGAATAAAATACTCCAATTGAAGGTCAGCTCATGCGTTATCTGTCTGCTATGCCTGATAGCAGTTGTACAGTTTTTTGCCTCACACGGTGAATACAACTACGACCACATACCCAGGGAAGACTTGATAAAGAATATCTACTTTAGAACAAATCCAAATCTAATAATATCCAATGGAAAACCAAAATGTGACTATGAAGAAATTTTACAAAGCACAATTTCCATACATCCACAAGCTGTGCTTAGTTATAATGATGACTTTACACCAAAAAAGCTGGTTAATGGCAGCTACGTACCTGAGAATTGCAGCCCCTTGCTCAGCGTTGCTGTAATACTTGCATACAGATCTAGACAAAACCAACTGGACACATTCATGCCATATATGCATGAGTTTCTAAGCAAACAAGGCATTCACTATGCGTAAGATTACTTCTATTAATTTTTTTTAGTGTCAATGAGGTAGTAGACCATGAGGGTATTCGCCCAGAAAACATCTGGTTATCACCTGCATGAGTGTTGGGACGCACAAATGCTGTTATAGTGGCAGATTGACATTGAGGGTGGTAGGTAACTGTGACCCTGGATTCGAACGGTGGACCTCCACGTTACTAAGCAATTAGGTAAACCACTGCACCACAGAGGTAGTCAAAAACATTTACATATTTGAAGACATTAGAACCAGATAAATCTTGGGCACAAAGGTATGTGTTCCTGTGAAAATGAAGGAAATGCATTAAGCATTGTTGTTAGGAATCTGAACTTTTGATTATTATTTTTTTGCGAATTGTACTCGTAATGAATTTTAAATGAAAAAGGGACAATGTTTTATTCAATAAACCAAACATTCTTAGTTTTATGCGAAAGCTATGAAAATCACTTGGTGCTCACTAGTTTCGAAGTGGCTATTTAAGATTATTCCAATTGAAAATGTATTAATACAATATAACAAATTAATTTTTTTCACCTTCTTTATAATGAAACCAATTCAATCTGGCGGACAGAAGCACAGCTTGTGTATATTTCTTTTTAGTATCATTAGAGTAATCTAAATTTCAAATTCTTAATTGTGGATATTTAAATATCTTCCTAGTTCCCAAGTGCATATTTTTTTTTAATGAAACCTATATGATATACCTTACCGCTATATGGTCATGGGTATGGTTTTGAACACACCCACCACTATATCAATATTAGAGCTGCATTCAATACTGAAAAACAGTAGTATTGTATAGTGGTCTGACATTTGCGCAGGCCTATAACGTCTGTTTGTATCTTTTTCATGTTGCATTTTTATGAATCTCGCAAGGAGATGGTCCATTGAGAACTATTGTGCGGTTTATAGTTTTTTTTTTTATATCATTTACGGCAGTCCCATGATTAGGCTAATACAATTCGTGCAGCGTGTACCTCGTGGAGCAACAGGACGACAAGCCGTTCAACAAGGGCCTTCTGATCAACGTCGGCGCGAAGCGGGCGATCGCCGACAAGTACCCCTGCCTGGTGCTCCACGACGTGGACCTGATGCCGCTCGACCCGGGCAACCTGTACGCGTGCCTGCTCGAGCCGCGCCACATGAGCGCGAGCGTAGACAAGTTCCGCTACGTGCTCACCTACCGCACGCTGGTAGGCGGCGCGATGGCCGTCCGCGCGGACCAGTACCTCGCCGTGAACGGCTTCTCGAACCGTTTCCACGGCTGGGGCGGTGAGGACGACGACTTCGCGGGCCGGATCGCCGCCAAGAAGCTGAGGATATTGCGGTCAGTCAACTGTCCATGCATACGAACGGGTCGGTGTTCTTGAGTGTGTCTGTCGAATGAATCACTTTTATTGAACTGATGGTGAACGGGGCCGGCCGAGTGCGCCGTTTGACCGTTCGTACAGCATCTAAAGCTTGGATGGCGGTGTGGTTTTTGCGGGCCCCATCGGATCATCCAGCGCTACATCATGCATCCGCATACGTCCCTCATAGAAGAATAGCTGGGTTCTGGCAGTCGTGTAAGCCAGAACATTCAGGCTGCCATTATCTAACGTCTCTCGCCCTCGTTCGCACTTAGCATTACGTGAAAATGTAGTAAATTATTAGTCATTGTCTATTAAACCAACGCGTGTAAGTGAATCGATAAAACGTTTTTTTTTTTTTTAATTTCGGTAACTTTCTTAGCATTGGAATAGTTCAGTTGACAAAGTCGGACGCTCTAACTTGAACTTTTGAGCAGCTTAGTCATTAAAGCAAAATTCAATTGAATGACCAAGCCGTTTTTTTTTTAATTTCGGTAACTTTCTCAGCATTGGAATGGTTCAGTTGACAAAGTCGGACGCTCTAACTTGAACTTTTGAGCAGCTTAGTCATTAAAGCAAAATTCACGTCACCACACGTTCAACTGTTTCGCGCGTCGCGCAAATTAAGGAAGGCGAACCGTTATTGTTCCCCCAAAATCCGCGCGCCCTACACCCGTCACCTCTATCTACAACGCTCATTGCGTATTCGTCCGTCAGGTTCCCCCCCGAGCTGTCCAGGTACACGATGATCCTGCACGGCCCGGAGGCGAAGAACGCGCAGCGCGAGCGCATACTGTCCGCGAACACCGCGGACTACGCCAGTGAGGGCTTCAGCAGCGTCCGGGTCGCCGCCGTTACGATCACCACGACCAGACTCTACACGCGCATCGGCGTCAGGACCTGACGCGGCCCGTGCGGCGCGGGCAGCGCCGGCCGCCGCTGCGTCACGCTGTCCACCTTGTGGGAGTCATCTAATCGGCCAGCATCCGGTGGCGACAACCAAGCGACGCCGAATGGGTCGAGTGCGCGCCGGGCTCACGATCAAATTTCACCTAGGTATTTGCTTAGCTTCCATCATCTGCCGCGCCTGCCGGGAGACGGGACGGACGCGGTCCGAGTGGAACGGGTACCCGTCGAACTGAGCCCGAACGGAGGACGACGGTGTTATCGCCGGCCGCGATTGCGTTGTGTCGTCCATTAAAAAATTATTTAACGGCACACCAATTAGCGTTCCACGTATGTGTTAAGTTATCAGTTGAGCGTTAATCAAGTTTATTTAAGTAGGAGTCGTACGATTCGTTTCTGTGTAAGACGACATTTAAGTATGCAAAGCCGTATCGTTTCTGTTCCAGTTGGAGTGTGAAGTAATTAGGTTTTTCTTTTTCTTCTTCTAGTCTATAGTTTATACGCGATGGACGCAAGTCAAGATGGGCCGGGCGGTTTGACTGCCGACCCGTCACCAAACTTAGTGGTTAGGTTAATGGTTCGTTTTAGTGTATAGGTTGACAGCACACGCCGGACGCTTGCGCGGGGGCTCCCCCCGTTGCGAACGGCGACCGGGGGCGTGCCCGGCGGTTTGACGTCGCACGTAAGAGTTGAAAATCGTTGCGAATTAATTAGAAATGTCCATTATATATATATATATACACATATATAAATATATATATACGTGGACAGTATACAGAACGTATAAAGAAATCCATCTATATATATAAATATATAGATGGATTTCTGAGGACTTATATTTACGTCTTCCGCAATGAAATGTGTTAATAAATAAAACTCCCATGGATATTATTACACCGCACAATGTGTTTTTTTTTTTTTTTCACCCAAAAAACAACGATATTCTTACATTTTTATTTTGTAGAATAAATCATTACAAAGGTAAGTGTAGAACTGCCGACATTCAAATTTTTTTTTCCCGATAAACACATGTGTTTCCGTAAATCTACTAGTGTCCTTCTATGCGGTTTCAACGTACACAAATAACACAAAAATACGAACCGTAACATGCGTAAGATACGCGGGGGTTTTACTTTTTTATACATATATATATATCCTGTCCTAGCTGGATTCAAAACCTTGATAAATAACTAGCCTCCTGTAGAACCAGTAACGAAAGAAAAAATACTACCGTAATGCCATGTAGGTATTCCGACAGCCAGTCGAGACGGAAGGCCCGTCGTACGGTGTCTTGAATGTATAAACGGGAATAAATGCTTGTAATGAGGTAGCTATGAATCCGATCGTTAGAAATAGGAATGTTATTGTGTTCATAGAAAGATACGATCCGACCTTTGGGCGGGCGGCGCTGACTGCGCGGGAGATGGCGACGTCTGTCTATGTATTGTTATGAGTAATATAAGAGTCACATGCAAGCTTAGTTCATGTCGAGGGCTAGTCCTATTGTAGAGCTCGAGTGATACACTCGTACGAAAGTCGGCTTGGTATTTTTCCCTTCCTAAAAATGCTCCGTCGTCGCCCCGAGGTTTCACTAGGCGCTTGCGTGTTATTTACAAAATGGTCGTAACACGGGGACTCGCACAACTGTAGCGCGGAGCGAATGACGAAGCCAATGTCGGTGTGCGTGCACGCTGATGTATGCATGTCTCGGCAGAAAGTCACGGGTCGCCGGATTCCCGAGCCGACATCAGGTGAGGATGTAATAGTGGTCGTGAAGACTAACAGCCCAACAGCTGCTGCTGCTGGGTGATGCTTGCGCTGTTAGTCTCTCTGAAGACTGTTGCAGCTTCATCGAAACTGACCCACGGGTTCGGTGATCCGTATCAGCATATTTCGGCTGAATATTTGTTTGGTGGCGGTGTTGCTGTCTATGTTTAGAAATCGGACGGAGTATATGTTCTAAGTACAATGAAAATAAATACCGTTTAAAAGCTCGTATGTTATTACAAAAACGAAAATCAAAAAGGGTGTTTCTATGGATGACGAATTGTTTGCCTACTGCCAACATTTGGAAAAGCTCCACGTTGACTTCACCGAACGATACCAGGACATTTTGAACTTGGAAATACCGGACTGGGTGTTGGATCCGTTTTCAAATGTCAACACAGCAATGTCACCTCAGCTGGAAGAAGAACTTATAGAATTGACAA
>DWQX01002135.1:0-23300 GCA_018245475.1 Pharmacophagus antenor
GTCAGAGTGAGCTGCGAAAGCAGTTTATCTTAGCTGTTAACGGTTCTAAAACGTAGATCGAAGTAATGAAATCACCGCTCACAAACTAGTGCACAGTGGGTAAGTTTAACTTAACATAAGACGGTAATTGATTGCTAAGTACCAATGTTCGTAGCATTATCCTAGTACAATAATATATGTTCTAGTAACATATATTGACTACTTCTGTACATATTATAAATTGATGTTGATCAGTGTTCTTACAGGCTAACACTTATCGTTAATTTAACCTGTACTTAAGTAACAATTGGATTAAATGATGCAACGTGTTCGACTTATGGCTCTCACAATTATGACTCCTGGAACACAGCAATGCTGTTATGGCGGTAAGTAGATATTGAGGGTAGTAGCTGACCAGGCTGTTTCGATCAACCCTACTACTATCCAGAACTGTAGCTCGGGAATCGAACCCGAGACTTTCGCGTTACACGGCCACGTTAACCTACTGCGAAACAAAGGCAGTCAAGTCCAAATGTAAAAGCATTTAATAAGGAAAAATGAATTGTCTTCAATCAAACAATCATTAGAAATAATAGTTAAATGAAATATACGACGACAACCATTTTTGCGAGAACATTGATCCAATTTATAACATTAGAATTGAATATTGCAAATCCGGAATAATTATAGATGGATCTGTTCGTAATCAAAAGACGTAGCGATCAAAGTGGATATTAAGACTGTAATTTGTTACGCAGAAAAATAGTATTACTCGTCTAATTTTTAGCCGACTCAATGTTTAAGGGAGTTAAATGTATCGTTTTATAAAAACTTCTTAGAACATGAAGTGATATACAAATGACATTAATTTATTTTTATGTGCGGACCAATGCTGTGTTAGGATGCTTATATACTCTTCGTTACATTACATTAGCTGCTGTTCGCATTGTGTTCGCAACACAGAAAAGGCTTCTCGGCGAAGTTGTTTACCGCTTTCCTTGTAGCACGTACGTCCCGGGTTCGATTCCGTGGTCACGAGTAATGAAATCTGGATAGTGGCGGGGATTTACGAACTAGGCTAGCATATACCCTCAATATCAACTTATTAACCATTATTAAATAGAATATAAAAAAACTAGAAGAATAATGGTGATTATAGGCATTAAAACAAAAAAAAATACAAAATATTATTTGATGCCTAGTTTCAATACGAAAATATAAAATCATAAACTATACAAAGTTTATAAATATGCAATTATTTTACAAATTCTAACATTTAAGGTTACGTAAGCCTCCATTGGCACACACTGCGCATGTAATTTATTTAGATGTCGCGTTAAATGCTCCAGTAAATCTTTAGCAAAACCGGATACACGTTCCAAATACACTTAACCGCTTGGAAGCGTACATAAACATTTGTAAAATGAATTACTTTAATTAAATAGTGCAAAGACAAAACTAGTAACTGTGCACGGACGAATCCGATTTAGAAGTAGTGTATACGGAATATCCGGTGATCGGAAGAGGCGAATTCTGGTCGGATATTGAATATTGATCGAAAACCCGTAACCCTGACGTATCGGCGGTCGTTGCCGGCTTTCTTGGGACGATAAAAGGATGTTTACGGATTATTCAATTGTTCTCGGCAAATAAACCCAAAATGTTGTATTGGTGAGAAAATCCAACACTATTTAATTTAAATTAAGCGTTTTGTAAATAAATCTTGAAAATCGTATATTAATGCTTTACTTAACTGACGATACAGAAGAACTACTATTTTTATTTCAATATAACAATTAATTTTATATAAATGATCTAATAACAATCAACGCACCTTTTATGTGAATGGTTATTATTGAAAAGAAGTTCTATTTTTACCGTTGGAATATAAATAAAGCCAGAAAAAAAGCGCTCTGTGCAGTTTGAATACAAACTATAATAATAAGAAGCGCTTAAACAGCTTACAGCACGCTCAGCGTACTAACCTGTGCCAGGGTGACCAACAGTTTGTCGAAACATTTCAGACCCCTTTGTCCAATCCTGAATAAAATTAACTGTACGATTACCTAAACTACTATAGTACACCAGAAGAAGGGTTGAAAATTATATGTTAAACACCATCGCAATTCATTTCTTATGGTGAATAGTTAATGGTAATTAATTATTGTACTATCGAAAAATAACTTCCATAACATAACTATCCATTCTTTGCATTCTTATTTTACAATTATCGCAATTTAATGTCATACCGCTGTCCACACGAAAACCAATTTAATATACAATTATTACGATAATTATTTTTTCTTGTTTTTTGATTTCTATCAAAAAGCATTAATAACTGTTATGTTTTTGAAACACATTTAAAGTTACATACCTGTGAACGGACGATTTCTTATTGAGATATTAAGTAGTAATATTGGGTAGCTAAAAGTATTAAAAAAATAATGCAATAATTCATGAATAACGATATAATTTGTAATTTATTTAATTTAACATTTTACAAAGTTTAACTAATTTATTTTAAAGGTTTATACCAATAAACAACTATCAAAATGAAAAATAATAAGCGGAATGAATGACTTTTGATATTCTAATAGACAATCTTCGCTATGTGATATGTATGTAGTTGTAAATGAAAGAAATATGAATAATATGTAAAGAAATAACGGTGAAATAAAATTAAATAGACGTTAAATATTATATCATTTACGTAATATTTAATATCCTTTCAAAATTATGTTTGTTAAACAAACAATGGCAACCCTAACGCAGCCGCATGTGCAAATAACTTATTCATACCATCCGTATTCGCGTCCGTACGAACGCACATTCATTATGTGCCAATATAATAGACCGTACTAAGTATTTCTTTCACCCCCTCATATTTACAACGGCAGCGGTAATATTCATAATTCAATTTTCAATTTCACTGGTTAGTAATTGTAAAAACGTCCGCTATAGATGATATTATAGAAATGTTATGGGTAATTTTCTAAAGTATTTTATTTAAAACTGTGCTACGATGTTTAAGTTTTCTTTTTTATTTAATATGGCAACGAATACCGATGCCGCTTTTACTATTAATCAATAGCAATTTTTGAAATTTGTCGACATCAACATGAGCTATAATTTGATGCAAGTAACAACCTGCTATTAAGTTTAATTTTTCTCACTAATTATTTTAGAGGCATTTCAAGTGGTCATAAAATTCGTTTTTTTTTTAATAGCTAACATGTACGATTTTTCATTGATTTCATTAACTCGATTGCTCTAGGGTCGTATTATTTACCTACCTATCGTTTGATTGTATAACAAGATAATGCCAGAATTGACTATGGTCAAGTTTAAGAGGATAAAGAGATTGTTACTAATTACAGTCTATTAGCAATTTGTTTTTAAAAGATCTATGTAATTGTTTCAATAATGTAACATTTCAAAAATTCATTAAAATCAAATTAATCTCTTGTTCAAATTTAATGTATTCATGTAATTTATTATCAAAATTCCTAATCATTATCTAAATTACTTTCTATTGACCTTGTTCCGGAGTAAAAGTAAATCGAAGAAATGAAATGAAATATCTTAGGATATAATATCAAATAAGAGCTTTGATCTCTTAAAAGTTGAATGTTTATGAATGATTACATAAAGTTTGGAGTTCTGTGGGTAACTTTTGACGCCTTTTCGTAGGATAGAGATTACACGAGAACTGCGTTAGGTCAGCCACTGTCAGCTACCGATAATGGAATAAAATTGTGAGTCTTTCACACCACCTTGAACATTATTAGGTATTAACATAATCCGTCCGCCAATGAACGTAACGAAAACCGTGATTTATAAAAAAATCTCTTTGACAATAAATCCACAGTGCGACTTCCATCTCAAGATAAAGGACTTTTAATCCTTGTATGACAGTAAAAATGATAATAAAAAACGATCAACACAATACCAACCTAAAAATATCAAATTTAGTTAAAGAACGATGCGGTTGACAAAATAAACGCGATTCCAATTAAGTGAAGCGAAATAAAGGCTACGTTGAACCTAAGGCAGGGTAATGTAATGTTTACTCGCATTCATACATTTCATTTCTTAACTTTGAATAAAATTTAACAATTTTATTATTGACTCATCAATTAATTTTGGCATTTTATATCTCCGAAAAATCATTTAGATGGAAACCAGGTAGCCATGACAACACAATGTAATGAAACGAGTGAAATAATCTCACTTAACATTATTATCTTAATGCTATATAATATTTTTCCCACTTCCATTTGTTAACAACATCCATCAACCTCGAGAAGAATAAATGAACTCATATTTTTGTAATCACTGTTACATTAATAATTTCTTTTTCCTAAGAAATATTTCCTGATTATATTTTTGTTACATAAACGAAGAACAAGTGACACTACGCTCAAGGGCGCCCATATTCTATATTCTTCAGGCAAATATTTCATTGACATAAACAGTTCTGATTGATATTTTTTTTACCTTCATATAATTAATTATATATTAATATCTGGGACATTTTTCACATATAATACTGTGATACCAAATTAAATATCTAAGCAGCACCTGCAGAATGTATTATCAGAGACAGATATGTATGTACAAATATTTTAAAATAAATACTTATATGTATAATATATTAAGAAACAGACACAAAATATACACAAATCGTATGAATATTTACTCGTACATTGAGCGAGAATCGATCGCACATCTCATGTAAGAGGCAGGGTTACTATTATTACACCATTAGACCAGTCAAATTATATGTATTCATATAAAACGCTATAAAAACTAAAATTGAACAAGTCGTTTTCTAATAATATACTCGTTATTCTGTCCCATTTTAGATTTATGAAGTCTTCATTGCATATCTTTGATTTTCGATTATTTTTAACCCTTTTATATGTAATTTAATGGCGTGTTAAAATTATAGCCGTATTTAGAGTTTATGTTGGTATGCATTTGTCTGTGGTGCTTTAACTTTTTGATTTCCTTCGTAGCACAGTAGTTTAGACGTGTCTGACTGGAGGGTCTCGAGTTTGATTCCACATGAGTAGTGGAGTCTAAGTGGTGGTAATATTTTTTGAACTCGCCTTGCTATCACCCCCTGTGTCAATCTGCCGTTATAATTACACTGTTGTTGTTTGATAGTCATATCCGTGAGAGCTATAGTATTCTGGGCAAGCATGATTCTTCATCTAATAGCCTTATTATCATTTAACATCATATGCCAATTGAGGTCAAATGATAGTCCGTTGCCGATAAAGATAATCCCAAACAACTGAACTAATTTTGTTCTATTCTTTTTAGCTTAAATTAAAAAAATTAAACTGCTTTATTTTTTTTTTATTAAACATAAAATAACAAAAATATTTTTTATTCAGCGGATGATTTAAACGATTGTTTTATAATTTAATACATCAAATATTTCATTTTTAAGTAAATTTTTATTCAGCATTAACTAAAACTATACATTTTAACCTCTTAAGTGAGCTTGACGACTACATACGTCATTGATAAAATATTACAATTCATGAAAGACACATTTTTCAGAAGTTTTGGAACCATTGTCAGGCTACATAAAGGTTAATAGCGTTAAGTTCCACAAGGATGACGTTTGGTCGTTACATTTTTATGATTTATATAATTAAAATAAAAAAAACGAAGATTATCACTACCCGGGTAACAGGTATTTATTTCATTACAATGAAACACATATTATTATATTAATTAATTTAAACAAAAGATTAGGATAATAAATTGTAAACAAACTGTTTATTATAAACGAATATCTACAATTTAATAAACTTGGATGATCTTAAGATGTGACACGCAAATCTATTTGGACGCGGTCAGATCGATCTGTTACTCCGAGGCGGTCCGGCCGGATCAATTTTCTGTTTACAACCGATGCGTATCAAAGAACGCCGCTTTGAGTCGACTAATTGGTGGTAATAGTAGACCGACCACGCTACAACCAACTATTAAATTTTGAGGCAAGATCGTCAAGAGAGTTTTCGTCATTGATTGTATTTCGTAAGGGTATCTTTCCCGTGGGATACGTAACGGCTACTGACTCACTAACTTTGAATTTACTAAACACATAGTAATTAAATTTTAATAATCGCCATGAAAATATATGCTTAATATTTTATCGGTGCCAGACGAAAACAATAGCGGGTAAATTTATAACACTGCTTTATGGGACACCACATTAAAAATTAAATTAATCGACGGCTCAATTTAACAAAACGCATCTTGTCAAGAAGACGTAAGTAGGTTTTATTTTAATTTTTAATAGCAAATTAATCTGCAACAAGCTTAATGCTGTCATTTGATCACGAGTATTAAGCAAAGTTATCGCACGGTTTAGAAAAGAATAATTTTATTTCTATTCTTTAATATGTACATTTTTTTGGTAATTGTTATTATTTATTAACCAAAACATTATTTTGCCGAATCTCATAACTTAATAAACCAAAAAATAATTTACTAATTTTCGTTTTTTTAACAGCGATTTCAATTTAATTAGTTTTACTAAATATTTTTTCTTTTATTGTTTTGACGTAAATTAATGTAACATTTTTGATTGGCGTAGACTTGCCTATGAAAATTAAATAAAGACATAAAGCAATAAAACATAATGCAAAATATATTGTCAAAATAGATGGGAGTCTCGAAAGCATTATATAGGACACGCGTTTTGTAAAAGAGATAATACGGAGCACTTCTAACGATTTTTTGCTCGAAAAACTCTGGTGAAAGGAGACCGACACAGTAATTTATAAAACAAGACGTAGACGTCGCCCGAAGTACGGGCTGATTGTTCCAGCTCGGTTCAATGGACACGTTACTCGTTAAGATATTCAGGGGAAACGAAAAATGATACAGTGGGAATAAATTATATTCTGAGCTTTTCATACGAGCTTCATCAGGGGAGCCGTTACGCTTAAAGACTTATTGCTTAACTTTCAGCACGGTAAGTCTACGCAAACGCTTTTATGCCGTTAATGCTATCGCTTGTTTAGCTATAGAGCTTTTATATGACAACTTTTGTTATACAAATATAGTTTCTACAACACATTTTGCATATTACACTCGTGGGAACAAATTAAAAATTGTGTAGAACTTATTATCGTATGAAAACTGTTTTTAATATTCTGACCTGTAGTACGGTTGGGGTTATCAACATCGCAATGTGCGTAAGCGCAAGTAGATTAATTTCAACGTTTTTTTTTAATTGTTGTTTTCATAAATGTAACAATCCTGGCAATGTTATTTTGTTTAAGCATTAATATGTTTTTTGCCGAAACTAGTTTCATAGGACCTGAAAGAAATAAAAATTAATTTTTATTTGTTTCAGTTCACATAAAACGGGACGTTCCTATAGTTGTCAGTGATTGGGATATTTAAACGCGATTTAATACTAATTTTTAATTAAGCTTACACAATATTTATTCTATAAATAATTGTATACAACTCTTAAAGTGGATCTTAAGAGGTAAACAAACGCAGGCTTCTTCTTTCCACATATTTATGCGTGAAACGTATTAAGAAAACGATGCAATCTGTGTTAGTGTTAAGGGATGATCGTCAAGGGTCTCCTTAGTTCGTATTCTTTATAAAGAATAATTCTCATGTGAAGCAATCCTTTTTAAGTAGAAATTCCGTAAGCTACACTTCACCGGACACACACGCTGACCGGGAACCTTATGTTACAATAAAGAAAATATACGCCAATAAATATCTCACCCGTCAAACAAACATCCGTATAACATAAGGCTCAATAATATTTAATAAATCAAACGCGTCGCATAGAACATTTTCTATACGAATAATAATAACCAAACTTTCCCCATATCGAATGACACTTTCAACGCATCAACGCTATTTTATAAACAAGCGTAATATATTTCTAAACTGCTAGAAACTGGAGAACTTAAACTTTACTTTCAAACTCAACCAACCAAAAGCAAATACCATTTAGCAAGAAACAGGAAAGTGACTTGAAAAGACAAATAAAAAACTCTGAGTGTCGTCCTATCGTACTTCATAATTTATTAATGGTTATCTACGCCTTTGAAATGATATATAGATTCATTATTACTATGCGTTTGATAGACACGTGACATGATATCAAGGAAGCCAAGCAACGATAACATTAAGAAACTGACCTTTGACATACAAACACGAGATAATGTCCTGTTGTCACTTACAGACAAAAAAATATACAATGAAATTAACTTTTATTAATTGCAACGTACCTTTTATTTTAGACGGAAAGACGGGAGATTTCTGTAATACATTCACAATATATAAAATATCCTTATTAGTTTTGTTATTAAACAGTCACTTAAAACAAATTATTACTCCAACAAGTTAGGTCCACAGAAGCAGCACACGCACAGTCAAATCCAGTTCTAACCACTCAACACACAAGTTATTCTATATTAATTATTTTCCATTTATGATAATTACGGGATCGAACGCACGAGGCGAAATGGGAAGGGGAAGACGGGAGACATGCGCTCCACTCGCACGCTAGGCGTAGACTGCCGATCTGCGGCTTTAAGCTTTTCTAAATATACACCCCCCAACATTTTCCCGCGCACCCTTCGAGCGCAACGCGTGTTCCATGCAATTTTCTATAAATTTTCGCATAAGCTCCAAAGCCATCCTGTCAAAAGCTGTTTTTGCCTCGGCTCTCTCGGGACCAGCTTTGGTTTCATTGTTATTATTGAATTAGGCAACTTGAACCGTAACCCGTTAAATTATTACATAATGATGTAGTCAATAAATTTACTTTTATTCGCTGAATGAGTAATTGCGCTTGCAAATTTAAAGATATGGCAAAATTACGATGATTTTTCTTTATCATTTGTATATTGTTAAAAAATACAGTCATACTCCTTCTAAGCTTTCCGAAAAAATAACAAAACCTGCTAATAGAATATTCTCAATTATAATCCTTTATGATTCAATTATCCATTAAGCCTGTTTGTGTAATAATGAGAAACACTTTTTTCGTTTTAGCTGCTTCTTCTTACTAACCTCCGACTTAAAAAAACGGGTGTTGGACGCTTGTATACATGTATTTGTGTATCTATGATCTATAATCTGACTGACATATCTCAATTTATACATCCCGTTTTCTCAATTTTTAATCCTTTTCATCTACTACAATTTAATTCACAACTTTTTTGTTTCCAGTAATCGAATTTTAAATTTTACAAAGACAGTTCCATTGTAATGAAATCCATAATGTTAAGTGAACTTATGAGTTAAGCAATGTCGTAAAACGTGTGATGATGATTAACATTATAATGAGTGTAACATCGAAGTGTTTTTAATTATATAATCAATAACTTGACCAATTAGAATATTACATGTAAATATTATATGTAAAATTAAATAACATTTACCGAAGCAGTACTTGTGATAAACTATTAAACTAATCAAATGATCTTCTAGAACTTATATTGAATTTCGGAAATTTGGTTATAATACTAATAAAATTATTAAAACGTTATACTATATAGATATTTGTCGGTTAATGCCTTTGAGGTTAAACAGAACAATCGATTTAATTACGCACCTAGATAAAGCCAGAATTGGCTTATAATCTATGCACCAGTGTCTCATTTGTAATCTAATGTAATTTTACATTACATGCCACAGGAGTAGTGGAGTCTAGTTGGTAGAAGGGTTTTTTAAATGCACCTGGCTATCTAACACCCTCAATGTCATAACAGCATTTCTGTGTTGCGACAGTCATATATGTGAGAGTCAAATCTATTCTAGACAAACACTTCACCATCTACAGCCCCATTGTCACTTATCATCAGGTGTAATCGAGGCCAAGTGTTAGCCCATAACTGATAAAAAAAGCATAAAATTTGTAATGATCAGTAATCATGTTATAATGCTACATTGTTAGTTTATCTCAAAATAGTAAAATAGTATCAAATACGCCTTAATATGTGCTTGTTCTTAGAAATTTAGTTTTTTTTAAATGAGACTTCATCGAGTAAGTCATCAGTAAAAAACTGAGTTAAGATGTATAAGGACTTAAAAAAAATTAATTTCTGTTTTGCAAGTATCTTATCCAGTTAAGTGTATTTGACGGCTAATATCGTCTATTGTAAAATACTAGGACCTATGAAAAAGACACATTTTTCCTTCAGATAGTATTGACATATTATGTAAATGATATTATGATTATTTTCAAGTTAATTTTCATTGTAGTGAATAGTTAAAACGTTTGGTCTTTATTTCCTTTTAATTATTTTAATTTTAAATAAATAATAATTATCATTAAAAATAAGGAATAAAAAATTATAAATTGTCACATTGTTTATCAATATGTGTATTTTCTTATAACATCTATATCTGATACATAGATATAGTCTTCATAACAATAGAATAATGAATAATATTCCTAAGTTCAAATTTGAACCGTCTACGGTTAATACAACGTGCTTCTGCAAATATCAAGTGCAATAAATTACGTGGCGAGCACAGTAAATCAGGAATAGTGGGAAGGTACGAGATTTTAGCTTACATCGACTCGTATAAATAAAAAATACATCGACGCCCTCACTTAGTCATTTCCACAACAATCAATTTATGTTATAACATCTAAAGTATTGCATTACTTGTTTATTGGTCCCTGATTCTTATTTATTGATATTAAATAGTTTTTTATGTTACTATATTGGGCACAGCATTGATTACATAGATACATTTTTGTAGTAACGTATATTACAAATAGTAAAACATTTATAACCTATTCCATTTAAATGTTGGTTGCTTGAATTTTCACATTTAATGTTATTGATTTTATAAAATGATATGTTTAAGAATTTTCTACATATTTAATGAATTATTATAATTTTGACTACTTCTGTGACACATTGGTTTACCGTTTGCCTTGTAATGCGATGGTCTCGAGTTCAATTCACAGGCCACAGGTGTAGTAAAGTCTGAACGGTGATAGGGCTTTCCGCCTGGCTAACAACCACCCAAAATGATAGTCTGCTACTAAAGCAGCCTTTCTGTGTTCCGACAATCATGCATATGTGAGCCAGAAGTATTCTGGGCGCACACTCTTCACCATCTATGGCCTCAATGTAACTTAATAATAGATGAAATATTATATCATATAAAATATATTTTCATTCATATATAGTTTATACACAATAAGAAAGTGTTAAAAAAATAATAATAACTGATGATTGTTTTCCCGAAGCACAGTATAAAATTAAAACGATACACACGCAGCGAACAGCAAAAGCGAAATAACAAAATGAAAGATAATATGTCAGCCGCTTGGAGTCTCTCAGCTGCAAACTTTCGAAACTCTTTGTATTGTTTCAATTTCGTGTTGTCAATCTCGTTTTCGCTTAAACGCCGGAACGTTTGGGATGTAAATAAACCTTATTTAATCGATCACGCTGCCAAACCGCGCAATATATGAAGCAATATTTTATCCACTACGGTGCAAACACTTTAAGCAACCGACAAACTGTAACACTTTGCAATAACTATGCAAATTTGATCTACGTACCGACATCAGCATTAAGAAACACTTATTCTAACAACCTGAGATGTGAAGCCGTGTCGAAAGTTTCCGCCGATGGAAACTGCAGTATATATTATTGAATATTGATTAAAATTTTTGTTAATAAAATTATGATTTTAACAACAAATATACTCATTCTATGTACAGTATGCAAATATATTGCCAATAAAATTTCGATATTATTTGATGAAATAAAATAGATCTGCGTCAAAGAAATGTATTTCAAGTCAGAATAATTAACTATTTAATTGATAAGAAACATATTTACTTTACCTTGTTATTAATTCATATTGCAAGTGTGTATGTGGATTAAATAGTGTAAATATTCAATTTTGTTTACTTTCATTTTATTATTATGCCAAATAATATTAGATGTGTATTGTAAACTTATTTAAAATTATATAGAAATGTGGGGAACTACGAAGCGTTAGATAAAATCGCCAACTGGCGCGACGTACTATGTTCTGTTTTGGGATACAAAACACTACACTAAATAACTTTAAATAAATTAGTTAAAACATAATATTTCGCAAAAGAAACTCTAAAATAACGATTAACATTCACACACCAATGGTAAACTCTTACCTGAAACCGAAACAATCGAAAATCATTTGTTCACAAATATAAACTTAAACCCTTTTTAAAAAATGGTCGCGTGGCAAAGACCTTTAGGCAATAAAGGGAAAGTCACAGATATTTGCTGCAACCAGGGTAAATATTTGTGCAATACAATCGTTGCTCTTGCGATTTAGTGTATTATATCGAGTTACGGAACCCTGGAGTCTTCTCGTAGTTCTAATCTTATTACAAATACATTTCTTTGTAATATTCGTGTTTTTTTTTTTACAAAAATAAACCAAGCGTTCTTTAATGCTGTTCGGAATTGAATATGTGGTCTTAACCTTAACCCCTGTTATTTTTTTTGGGTATTTAGAGATACAACTGCATATATATAGTATTAACACAGGGCAGTAAATTTGTAAGCATCTATTGAGATTTAATAATGCGATAACCTGAAAAATTAAACACTCCTCAGTTAATATATCATCCAATTGTATTAGAGTAAGTATAGCAGAATCTATTTCGAACTAATATTTAAAATGATCAAAGTTTATTATATTATAATAAGTAAAACAATCTTAATTTATCGAACTAACATGACTAGGCTTAGGTGTCTAGCCCAATAAATTAAATACAATATCAGGGCCAATTTATACAAAATCTAACAATGAAGACCATCTCAACAAAGTTTCACAGGGATGGTAAAGACATCTTTGTTGTTCCAGGTGTGTTTTCACTATTGAGTTCAGCGTTCAAAATTTGTCTTAGCATAGCGTATCAAACCTTATAGTAACGTGATAAAGCTTAATGTCGCCTGTACAAAAATTTGTTCATTATTTTCGAATCTTCTGATGGCTTTTAAAATAATCCTTACTTACAATCAGCTGATCGAACATCTTTAAAATGGTAGAATATTTACACATTCGTCAATTTATCATATTGGTTCACAATAATTAGGTAGAATACATACATTGCATGTAATCTGGTAATGAAAATTTCGTATAACTTAAGAATAGTTTTATGCTGTCATTCGGTCTACATGTCGCGATTTTACTTAACACACTGAGCACAAATTCCTGTTCATATTTATTAATGTCAACTGGCTGTGGAATGGCGGACTGATAAGTCCCTTTTTTTTAACAAATATTACGGTTATACTTCACAGATTAAAACTTACAGGTGCCCGTGACTTCGTGCGCGTGGCTGTAACGCATTTCCAATCCAATTTCTAATAGTTAAAGAACGAAGGAATTTTAAACTTCCGCGATCCTTATACATTATGAGTAAATTTTTTCGGGTCTAGTACCTTATTCATATTTACGCGATATAGAGAATAGCAGAGCAGAAAAGAGAAGAGAACAAAAGATTTAACCTATTAATATCATGGCAAAATTAACGATTATTTCTGTTAAAATTAAACAAAATTACTATTATAGAAAATTTCTTAAACATATGTGTAATATTTTTTGCAGTTTGAAAACATACGAGCAGACAATTTTTAAAAAATGCGTGGTCCAGTATCTATATTAACATTGCAGTGTAATATTAAACTTTAATTATAAAAATAATTTTAACTAGGATTTTTCTAGAACAAACGATAGGAAACACTTCTTTTAAAAATGCATTACTTCCGTCTGAAACGGAGACGATATTGCGTAAATAACAACGATGCTAGTTTCGGTATGAAAGTCCCGCGCCGCGTAACTGAAGAGCAATATTGAGTTAGCACTTCGGCGACCGTATTCCGTTTCGGAATGCCTTCAAGAATTTCACTTGAGACCGTTGACCATATTCCACGACAACTCGATTACCAGTTCTTTGTGATAGGTAACATCTTCGCTAGCTACTATAAAGATTCACAAATACAAAATTAAAATTAAATGTCATGATTGAATGTGAAAATCTAGAACTTATTTTATTTACTTACTTAGTTTGAACAAATCTTTTAAGTAAATATTTGTTCCCACTATTACTTCCATATTACAGTAGTTTACTGCTTGCGTTGTAACGTGGAGGTCTCGGGTTCGATTTCCGATCAATAGGAGTAGTGGAATCTAGTTGGTGGTAGGGTTTTTCCAACGGGCCTTGCTAACTACCACTCCCTCAAAGTCAATCTACCGCCATAACATAGCTGTGTTCCAGCAGTCATACTTCTAAGAACTAAACGTATTCAGGGCAAACACGTTTCAATATCCAAGGCTTTATTACTATTTAGTATCAAGTGAAATCAACTCAAGGTCAAGTGTTAGCCCATAACCAGTAAAAAAAAATACAAATTACGGATGGTATTCGACCTCACTCTACAATTTATTTCAAAGAAGTTTCAAAGAATAAAAAAAAACATTTTCAAAGAAGGTTATTAGTTGTATCTGTCAAAATGAAAATACCCCACCCTAAGACCGTATATTGTATGTACATTGTGCATGTAAGGTTATTTGTGGCGTGCGATGTAATAGTAAAGTGCAACTTATCAAATATTTCATCCAGACATTTCTTATATTTATAAGTTATTAACGGGGTATAACAGACACACATTTTGCGCACAAAGAACTGAGGACGGTAATTATATAAAATTACTAAGCATAATAATTATAATACAAATATTATTAAATTATTTTCAATAACGGGTGATCGTTCAACCTTTCATTCATATTTAACGCAACATGACTACTGCTAATTATTGATCTCTCGTAAGGATTAACACTAAACCCGGTCTCCGACTTTAAACGCTCCCTGTCTTGTGAATAGAATTAATTATTCAAACCAATAGTTAATTAACTTTTATAACAGAGTTTTTATTACATACATTCATTTTAGCTTTAAGATTCAACCTGCATTTCACACCAATCTCTGGGTTGATTGATAAAGATTGCTACTAAGGCATTAAATCCGCTCTTAATTACCTAGTTGTATCGTTTCAATTAAATAAATAAGTAATTAAATTAATTATTAAATCAATAAATGAATAGATAGGATAAAACCGGCGTAGAAATTTGTCATTGATTGATCGATTAGTAAATAATACTTTTATACTTAGAAGAATCCATTCGTGGTCTACATACATGGTATAGACATTATATATAACATATGTACTATATCGGTAAAGTTACAATAATATGACTATAACTATATAACAGTGATGTAACTATATAGTTACATCACTGTTTTCTTTGCAATTAATAAAATGAAAACCGATATATTTATACATATCTTACCCGAATTCGGTCAAAAAATTGTGCCTAGTACTTTTTATCTTTGTGAAAACTTTGGGACTACGAAGTAACGTAGACAAAGTTACTAATTATTATTATCATAGAAAAGTCCGGCTTCAAATATTAAAATTATTTTATGATCAAATGATAAATTAAACAAAAAGTTTAAAACGATAGAGTTACTGCAAAATCATTAATTCTTTATACAAATATCTCGAAAATATCTCGTTTGTATAAGCAAGAAGAAAACCTGGCGGCACGAAACTATGGCAATGTTAGATTAATTTAAAGTCAGTGAAACTTTATCGAAGGTAAATTACACCCCGTTATTATTTCCAACAAAATAAAAATAGATGTATATTTTTCTTTCAATCATTCGCCACACATGCCATCGTAACTTTTAACGAGTGAGCATAGTTATTGAGGCAACTATTTCTGAATCCTCAACCATGAGTTGAATTTCTAGTCGCATAAACTTTTGTGCATAGTGCAACTGTTTTAAGGTATATGTGTAATATCAATACCGTAATTGGGGATAAACGAAAAAGGTTATGTATGCATTTTAAGAATTTAGACAGTCGCATTGTATCTTGTGACTTTATTTAGTTTCCTTTTTCATTTGAATGGATGTACTATGTAGAATACGATGTGCATTTCAGGTTAGTTCAACCGTAACTCTTCTGTCTTTAACACGTTCTACCTGGCGCTTTTTTTTTGGTGTTTAAATGCACGGCGAGCAAGAAAGGGCAAATTGGTAGTTCATCTAGCGGCATTAGTTTGCTTCAGTATTTTTGCCGTTGTCAGTTTGTCCCCTCCCAGGTGCATAATTTAAAGTAAGGTTTTTTAAATAACCATTTGTGGACCAACGGTGGCCGATGCTGCCAGATGATTATAGAGAAACTGTACCATCGATACCGTAGAAAAAATATTATTATTATATGACAGTAAAATACATTTGGCTACTTGCATACTATTGGTATGAAACTAATTGTTATTAACAGTATCATATAATTCAATATTCTTCAGAACGATGTTCTATCTTCTACTGCAACGGTTAACTACTCGTATCTTAAGTTAAAATTAATTATAATGGTTACTTCACGATTAATTATAACGGTTACTTTTTTGACGCATCCTTTCATAAATACGCGTGTAGATATAATTTTTATTACGCGCCATCTATTGAAAGGATATAGTATCTCTACATTTGAACGTCCTTGCTAATTTTAAATACGTTTCATTTATTTATTAAAGATGGCGTAGTAGATAAAATTTGAATTTAAAATGATGATTAATTTTTTTCCTCTTATCTGAGATAGGTTATAATGAAAATAATTTTATTATCATTTATTACATTATTTTTATAATTTTGAAAAATTAATTTAAAAAATTAGAAATGTCTTAAGCATTGTTAGTCACAAGATGTGTCTACTGTTTTAAAAAGTTAATAGGCTTAGCCCGCATTCCTAAAGAACCATTGTATTATTTCTAATGTACAAAGAACATTTAATTCTTTTGATGTTAAAGTAGATTTTCTTTAAAGTATCATATTTACGTCTTAAGTATCTATTAGGTTGAACTTGTACTAATATTTCAAGAAACTGTAAATGTTTTGAGAACCAATTAGAAAGAACTATATAATTTGTTAGCGCTAAAATTACCATCCAAATTACAGACAAGGTTTCATTCTGATGTAAACCTTTGATTTTAAATGATAGACACAAAAGAAAACATTAAAAAATATCTTCAATCTTTTATGGTCTTATTTTCAGAAAGAGCATCTGATTTTTCTATTAAATTTCTTTATTGACATAGAAGTTTTCTCCCTCGAACAAATAAGAATTAGCAAATTCAAATAATTAAAAAGTTATTCGTGGTAATAAAAAAAAAACAAAAAACACGCGTGAAATTCTCAATGTCTCATTGTTGTCGTCAGCTAATATTAGTCCGTATATTAGAAACACTATAGACATATGGAAATGATGTTTTTTGATGCAAATAAGGACATGCATAGTTATTGAATACTATCAAATTTTATTAATAATTAAACAAAACGTTTAAAACACGAAATGTTATTATCATTATCATAATCTGTTAAAATATCTACGTCCAGTAAGTAGCGCTTATCAGTATTAATCACAGGACAAGAACTAAGGTATTCGGTCCTTCAGTCTTCAGTGAACGACGATCCCGTCCGGGCAGGATTGTGATTCGTGGTTTTTTATTCCCTCAGTGTTAAAAAAATGTTTTTTATCACCTGACAATCATGGTAAGTGCAATTATACATTATACACCATTATCATCGTCCAGAATTCGCAATTAAGTTAACATTTCTTAATTATTCTCATGTATTACGCGGTAATAATTGTTTTTAAAGAACAAAAAATTAAAAGTTATTCGTACATATATGCTAAAAGGAACCTTTGACCTTGTATATAATTAATATACTTTATCGCTGTTATTAATGACAATAAATTTCTATTACTTTTTATGCAATGTAATTTATAACAGAATGTCAATTAATTATTTCAAAATTGTTTAAAAAAAAGTTTAATAGAAAATAAAACCTTTGCCATTATTTATGCCAAATATTTTAAAGAAAAAATCTGTAGAAAAGTTAACAGATACGTACGTCATATTTACAGGCGATAATCGCAATGATAGTATTTGTCACTGTCCATTTATTTTTAATTTATCTCTAAAAATGTCAGAAATAAACAAAAAATAAAAATTCAATTATTACTTTACAATGGACTGTAAATCATTTGAAATTTATAATCCTTGTTGCATTATATTCATAAGATGTTTCGCAATCAACCAAACAAACAAATGTGCATTTCTTATCATATCTCCTTTGACTACCGGAATAGCAAACGGTTTCCATGAAAGTATTGATAATTAAATTCAAGGTTGAAATAAATTTTCATTATCTAGTTTAATAGTTTTGTAAACGTAGTAACAAAGTAAATGTGGATGATCTTTCAAACTATCTAATGAAATAATAGTTTTGTAAAGTTTTGTTATGCTATAAGAAATTGTATATCTGTCATATTCGAGATAACGAATATATAAGAATAATCTAGAAATTCCTAGACAACTAGGATGGCGACATTGTCTTACACTTATAAAACACGTCGATTGTTTGTAAGAACAAACAAAATTATTATTTGTGGTGCCAAAGAAAGACTTAAGAGCTCTCACAAATTGAAACACCAGACAGTAAACATAGTGTTGAATCGGGATTGTAGTTTAGACGTTTATTATTTTGCTTATATTAATATTATCTGCTATCTCCTAAACAACAGCTCTTATCGAAATCGGTCGATATATTTTTTGGAAACATTTTATATTTTTGTTTTGTGTAAGTTGCCTAACACAACAAAAACATTTGTATGAACTCCGAAAAAATCATAGACCAAATTTAATACAATGGATTAATAAAAACGAGATAGTTGTCCTAGATAATCAATAGATCAAAAAAAGACTTTCTTACAAAATATTTGTTTTATCAGCGCCTATTTCATTAACCAAGGTAAAATTTAGCAGGAAGATCGATCTTTATCTCGTACTACTGGTTCTGTGGTATTGCAAGTGGGTGCTTTGGAGTTGCTGGCCAGATATTCCATGAACTCCAACAGAGCCACGAGCATGCTGTCTTCATTACACGAGTTCCGAAGTAATGAAGTTGAACAATCTGGAGGTAAACAGTGGAACTGGAAATATTTGAGGGTATGCTTAATATTTTAATTTCATTAGGTATTTCGTATACCTCAATGCAGCCTTGAAACTAAGCGTACTTTGTCTCAATATAGTTGAAAATGTTATGTATATACCTTAAATGTGGAAACTAGAAATTACTTATATTTATATATTAGCTGACCCGGTGATCTTCGTACCGCCTGATAATAAATAAATATATTACTTTTTTGCTGAACTTTAAGTTAAGAATAAAAGCTGCCATCTAGTGTGCATATGATAAACTAAAGAATATACTTAATCAAATGGGAATGATTTATTTCTCTGTTACAAAAAGTAACCTAAATTGAATCCAAAAACATGAACAAATCTTTTTACTTAATTTCGCACAGGAAGACTTAATTTTTTTGGGTTAAAATTTACGTGCATGTTATTCCATAGTATAAATTACCTTCCAAGTTTCATGAAAATTCATTCGTAGTTTTTTTCGTGTTTGACGGTCACAGAGACAGTAAGACAAAAACTCCATAAAAAAAATTATCACTGTATTTAAAAAAAAGCGAAATACAGTTAAAATTTACAAAATATATTCAATGGAACGATTCGACTAAATTATAGCTTCAGAACATGTAATAATGTATAGATTTATTATAAAATAATTCGTGTTATTTTTTTTAATGCGGTAGGTAAATAAATAAAATTAGCTACACCCTGAAGATGTTGTATATGGACATGAATGTAGACTAAATCGATATCTGAAAATCGGTTATGTAAGTTGACAAGTCGATGCACCATCAGATGACGCGTTATAAAAATTTTGATCAAGAAAAAATCTTACTTTCTACATTGTGTACATGAAATTTTAATTACAGGATCAATTCTTTCAAAAAGATTTAGAAGGCCTTTACAGAAAATACGATGACAAACTGCGCGAATCATTTATCTATATTTATATAACTTTGCTAATATTTTTCTCCACTGTACACATCGTCCTAGTTATTGCAAATACTTATAGTGAGGTAAGTCTGTTTTTTTTTATTTATAATATTCAGGACTTTTAGCCCTAATTATTATATCCCTTTTGCCTTTTATAACTTTAAACACTGAGTAAAACAATATTGAGTTATATTACTTTGTAGATTTTAAGTCTTGACTCAATTATTTATTTAAGATAAGTGAATCGGCAGCGCAAGAAAACGTGTATTTTCCGTTTAAAAAGATAACAACAATGATAACGGAAATTCCCCGATATAGTGTTAGGAATTTTAAGTGTTTTAGCAATAAATACCCGTCTCATTACAGCTATTGTAAAACGTTTATGATGAATTGATATGTCATCCATTAATTTCTTTAACTATTGTCAATAAGGGGTGATCGTTTAAATTTATTAAAAGAGTAACTGGCACCGATTATCACGTACACGTGGTAAAAAAATAAATAAATACCAAACTTCATAAAATTCGATCCAATAGCTTTTACAACATTTGACTAATACCGAGACGAATATAATTTTTAAAAATGACTGTTTTAGTCTCTAGAACAAGTATATCAACCACAAGAGAAATTTCGGTCATGGTATTTTTGATATTCGACGAGCTGACGCTAACTGTTCATAAAACATTTTTCTAGCCATTTCTTTTTTGTGTACTTATATATCTCAAATTATCAGTTAAATGTTCTTTGAAGTTTCATTGTAATAATAAAAATAGTATTTTTTTTGTCCCTTGTCAAATGAAAACGTAAGCGATACATACCTTTGTTCAAATATGTGTATCGATTGCAAAGAAAATCATTCTGTATTAAAGTGACGTCTCTTTTGTAGCAAATTCAATGGAAGTCGACGTACCTTTCAATGATCATGTACATAATGAGAATTGCAGTACCCGCGCTCTGTTTGTGGAAATGTTTCTACAAACCATTAAAAAGGAAATGGTTTTGGATGCCTATATTAGTAACATTTGTAATAACAATGGACCTCGTTGCATCGGGTTGGTACATTACAATTGAACCTATCAACTAAATAATAATATTAATACCGATCTGCTTGACAAAAATATAAATTTAGACGGTGCAAGCAAGTATCTGCTACTGTATAGTTATTTTAAATAACAATTATGGCCATGTAAATTGATTCAACAGATCACACGTGTATACGTTGCAGTCCTATGTGATGGTAACTTACAACGATAACGTTATTTAAGAAAATATCTGTACGCATATAAATTTTTACAGCAATTAATTAAATTGTAGGGTATAAGAAATACTGCAGAGCAGCGCGATTGCGAATTATAACAAAAGGTATAATTAAAAATGTACATATCGGTCAATTTTATTGTGATAGATATAAGATTAGTGCTTTCCAACAAATTATATATTAAAATGATTAATGTGACGATTACCTAAAGATAAATTATATATACGAGTATGAATAGGAATTTACGACCGGCAATCGGTAAATATTTTATTGTTTCAGATATAACAGTAGCAATATACAGTTATCACGAAGGTATATCACTGAGACCGGCGTATGATTCAATGGCCCTTCTATCAGTTTATGTATTTTTGCCCATGAGGAATAATATTTTGGCAATACTCCTCGGATTAATTGTCAGCATGATTTACATACTCGTCTTTGCCTTCTTCACGTATAACGACGATCCGCACATAGAGGAAGTGGTAATTTGTGTTCATAACTACCTTAATTTTAACAAATCTTACTTTGTATTGTTTTAATTTTCAGCTATTAATTAATTAGAATATAATTCATATTCATCATAATATGAGTTATGCTAAAATGTAATTAATCCTTTAATACACTTTTTACTGCATTTAATAGACGAATACATATTTATATCTTAACTTCTCCTTGGTGGCAAAATATGTATCTTTAAAAATTAAATATATTTAAACTAAAATCTCAATAGTATGATGCCGTTACACGCAGGTCTAGTTATAGAATGGCTAATAATTTGTGATGATTAATATTGTGATTGATAAATATGATCGAGTGGATTTTAGTATATATATTTTAGTTACTACATCATTGAATACAACTGTAAGGAGTAATATTATTTGAGTAATGAAGATATCTATTAAGCCCAACTAAGTTACAGCTATGTATCAACATTATACAGCTGGCTGTTTCTATTTATAAGCTAAAATTTTTAACATTATGTATACAAAATTATAGGTAGCATCTGATATAATTTTCCTGATTGGAGTCAATTTAATGGGTATATATTTTAGACTAATGAATGAAATAGTAACAAGACGCTCATTCTTAGACCGACGCGCATGCGTAGAAAGCACTTTAAGACTTAAATTTGTCAAAGATCAAGAGGTAATACGATTTATTATTTGTTTTATTCATTTAGTTTTATATTGCAACTTTCGGAACTTCCTATTCGCTGAATACTCGTTGTATAATTTTAAATCAATGTACTTTAAGTTAATTGACAATTTTTCCTTTTTGATTTTTAAGCCTTTTGATTTGATTAATTGATCTACATTTCTCTACAAGATGTAGATAATGATAATAGATAAGCCTTCACTGATTTTATCATTCTAAAAACATGTGTTTCATGAATGTAAATTGTAACTGTTTGGATAATATGTATAAGCTATTTAAATTGATTAAAATTAAACAAGTATCATTAAAAAAATTTCATTGCACGTAGTCCTGTTTATCTCATAGTTTTTCATTCTTTATGTTTAGATATAATTCGTTTAAAATTTTAATTACGAATTGAAATATATTTGACTTTACAGGAACGCCTTATGTTAAGTATCTTGCCAGAACATATTGTATCTAAGGTACGGCAGGATATAAGGACAATGTTTTTGGATATTCAATCGCAAAGGAATACTCACAATATTAAATCTTTTAAGTACGTAAGAGTTAATAGACATTATATTTTACTTTCCCGCAAAGCTTTATCAAAGTATTGTACAACACTTCATTCAAATCACATCATTAAAATCATCCCTCAATTCAATTACATCTATATTTACGTAATAGAATTTTTTTTTGTGTAAAATTGACTGATGTGTCTAAATACATTTCTTCAGCTTTATAAATTATAATTAGGAAACAACATGCAAATTATCGAAGGTTTTCCATAGTTGCCTATGAATAATCGTAATTATTATCACGCTTAACGCCACGCCTTTAAGCGTTAAATTTCCACTAGTATTCGATATGTTATATTTTATGTATAAAAATGACTTTCTTTATATTTTAATTACCTTATCTA
>DWQX01002136.1:0-23299 GCA_018245475.1 Pharmacophagus antenor
ATATATAATATATAATTAAGGGATAATAGTTTCTTAAGCCGCCTAGCGTAGGCGAGTCATCACGGAGAATCAAGTTGGAATCTATTTGAGGAATTTGCGCTAGGTTTTCTACTTACAGGTTTAACTTAGCATTGGATCTTTGTTATTATTATTTTATATTATTATGTAATTATTGCTTATAGTTTAACATGTTCATATTGATTCCAATAATTAGTAATTAAGGAATCAAGGTTTAAATTAGTTTATATATATAGATGATGGCAATTTAGTTAATGTTTACAGTAAATAGCACTGAATGCTATTCACTCGTAATGAATCGTGCTCTATAGCGTAGGTGGTGCGGTATAGGAGCTGTGCTGTACGTGCCCGAACAAACTGAATAAGGTCTTGTTCCGCGAGAATCTCGCGCCGTTATCACGACATATGCTATACTGCCCACTGTAGAAAAAAGAAGAGGCTTACATGCAGTAAGTTTATTTTACAACGTAATAGGTGAGTGTCTATCACTTGTACCGTCTGTCAACCCCCGGATTACAAAATGTAGCGAAAAACATTTTTTGTATAAACAAAGTATAACAATAAATCATGATATTTAACTTATTTTTTATATCACTACAGATTTTTTATTACATTCCATATATTTATTTAAAATTATCACGAACATCAACATTTTGTGAGAGAATTTTAAAAATAAATAAGATACCTCAACTATCTGCTATGATAATGTCTCTGATCAGGTAAGTTACCTGATCAGAGACATCTATAATCTGATAATGATAAGATTGAATTTTTTTTTTATGTAATACAAATATTTTATGACTGTATAAGTACAAAAGAAAATCAGAGTAAGTTGTTACATTTATGCATTGATACATTGACTTAATTCTATTGATACATATAAATGAACGTAATGATTTATGTCTAGATTCGATAGTGAGGTTACGTCAAAAATTGTTTAGTGAATAAAAGAGGTGCTGAGTTCCTCGAGAAGATTCAAATAAATACGCACAATAAAAAGATGTAAACAGGGATATTTTCATGTTAACAATTCTTCTACCAAGAGTGAGTCTCTCTGTATGCTGCAATAGTAATAGAACAGTAATTAGCACTCTTCCATGTAATCCTAGCTTTAATAAAGCTTGACATCGCGGCTATTGTGCGTCTTTCTCTATACAAGGCGCCATAGCGTCCCGGTTCGCACAATCGCGGATTCGCCCGGCACGAGAAATGCGTCTTATTAGCCGCTCTTTGCAAATGTCATCCCGTGGTCCTTATTAAATTAAACTAGACGTACTTCCTATTTCAAATAAATATTTACTGGGATCAAAACAAGTTTTCAACTTTTCATAAATGTATCAGGTACTCGTGTATTGTACCACCTATGTTCTTTGGTACTTTCATTGATTTGAAATATAATGAAACATAAAAATCAATAAATTAATTCTGAACGTTTTATTTTGGGTTTGTGGAATGTTAAAAAAATTTAATTTTTGTATTAAATCTTTTCGAGATTTCTATTTTTATGTAAACAATTTTTGAAATAATTTAAATTTCATATGCATACTTATTTATCTTTTTTATTTTTTACATTTGTTTAAACTAGTAGAACAACAACTTTAATTGAATCCCTATTTTTTAGATAGTTACCAGTAGAAATGAATTACTGCTATAAACTTCACATTTCTTTGATCAAGCAGCCCGTTTTGCGTAATTAAATCCAATCGAGCCGAGTATTTTGTGTGTTTTTTACATTTAACCACGGGTCATTATCGTAGCAATAAATCTCCCTTCTGTCTTTTCATCGTCGTCAAGAACTTCATTAACTTTTAACAGAGGAGAGTTTTTCAATTCAAACCATGAGAACGGGAACTCGAAACATCTTAATATCGGGATTGCGATGTGACAAAATGCCAGGAAATTGATTCGTCTTTGGCGTAATTAAGTACCAGCACTGCAAAACTTCTCGGCCTGTGTTTAAAGAGAATTTCACATTTGCAGACATAAGGTCCAGATTCCGTTGAAGTGGCACATCGTAATGATCGAACAGTTTTTGATTCATTTGACGCCAGAAAAATCTCGGACACGTAATATTATTTTTTTTAGGACAAGTTGATTCTTCGTCATGTCGGACACTTAATGCGCACGCACATTAGCTGAATGAACGAGCGGCGAATGGTCGAATGGTCGACGATTTTATTTATACAAGTCTCCACCCACTAGCCGTCTAATAAATCAGAAATATTATTAAGTGCCAAGTACATCCGTTTTAATTAATGCTACGCTGAAATAGATCATGACGTATCCGTATTACATTGCGGATGTGCTCCTGGGCTATACCATATCTGATAATTATAAATATGTATGCTATCATAAATTAATATTTGTACTTATTTTCTAATGTGGATTTCATTTCTGTTTTAAGCACAGCTTGTAAAATGAGGTACCAAATTTGTTATTTCCCTTACTGTAGTTTTGCTAGAAATAGTTGAAGAATATTAGTTCGACATTGCGCAATAAGAATTTGGTGTAATAATGGTTAAATACAGTTAATTTTTATCTACTCAGCCCCTTGTAAGAAATTACATAGTTTTGGTTGGAACCATTGAATATTGCTTGTGGAAGTTTCCACGTTGGTTATAACAAGTTTTTTTTAAGTGCAAGGTTAAATTTTATTTGTGATGTTTCATACGTCAACCGTATGGCGTAGTTAGGAGAAATATGGTAAACAAATAATGAATGCGTCCGGATTTCCCAAAGAACTTGCATCATATAATGGAAACTTTAAAGAGTATTTACCAAAATCACTAAATAGTAAGTAGATTAAGACTAAGTTGACGTCTCAAATGACGTACATTGTTTGCGCGTGCGCATACGGCATTGCCTGGGATTACCCGAACCGGACATTCTTTGACTAACTAGTGTTTTGGACTTATTATTTTAAAAATTAAAAAATAAATTAAATAAAATTCTAGCGACGCTTAACAGATTTAAAGTTTTTATAGGTTAATATTAACCTGTAAAAACTATAAATCAGATTCAATTAAGAAGACCAGAAATAGTATTCATACATATATAGTGTAAATCTCCTTGCAAGGATTTTATTTCGTAAGTCGAATTAAATAATATTTTCTTATCAGTGGGTTAAGAGCATTATAATAGTGGTGATGATAATTTAGCCTTGGAGTAATTGGTCTAAATTGAGATGTCTAAAGTAAGTAGTAGCACAATTTTGATCAGAAATAATTTTTATTTTTAATAATTAATTATACATTTAATTAATAACTTCAATAAATTAACAAGATGTACAGGTTACATTGCGTTGTAATGTTACGTTAGTAATGTGCTTTGAATTGTGTAAAGAAAGTATATTTAAGTTTGTTTATGCAACTTGTGATAAGAAGTAATCGAGACATGTTATGAACAAAGTATAATTGAACACAGATATATCCTGGATTCCGATCGGATATTTGGAATTCCTATGTTCAATAAGTTGGCCAATAAAACGATACGAGGCAATTACAACGCTAATGCGTTTCATTTCCTTTATGCGAAGTGCGAGATGAAACTGTTGTACCGGGCGGTAGCGGCGCGTGCGCTGCGAACGCCGCGGAATACAAACATTCAATTGTACTCAATCAGAAGAAACAGTAGTGAGGAGCTTGAAAACACGTTTATTTTACTAATGTATGTATCTAATTGATCACTTTCATTGTGTACAGAATGTATTCGTGTTCGCAATTTTTATATTTTTATTATTACACATATAATTTATTATTTTCGGTTATAGGCTAACACAACTATGATTTTGCCTATTGTTAAATGACAATTCTATAAATATTCTATAGGTGATGTTAGCAGAAAATATTTCTGGCTATCACGTCTATGACAGCCAGAACACATTAATGCGTTTATGAATTTTTTTTATGTTGTTCTTTGTCTTTTAGTTTAGACTTTGTCGTCAAAGATACGATGATCTTGACATGTCTTGTAAGGATAAAAAGTAATAAACACAGATAAATTACTGTAAAACTTTTTGTTCACTGATGCTTTTATTTATACTCGAGATCGTAAAAGTAAGTTTATTTTGGAATGTCATCATTAGTTGCTCTCTATGTTGTCGCTCTCCATGTTCTATGATTCGTAAAATAAACATACCGTTTGACTTTTTATGTAATGATGATAATTTGGCAGTCTTACAATCGTTCCAATGCGGTAATTGCCTAGTTTTCAATAAGCGAAAAAAATCGAAATCACTGCTTTGATTCTGTCGTTCCAAATCTGCATTTTAAACTTTCATAAGACTAACCCGAAAACCAAAATTAGTATAAAAAACCAAAAGTAATAAGAGCTGTCGACTGTCGGTCAACATAGCTGTTACATTAGTAAAAATTATTTCGTTGAATGAATAATGATCTTTTATCGACTGAGTTCGATAATCGATGTATCGGTACTCGTACCATAACATCGATAATAATTACGAGCGAGCGCGTCACTGGCTGGGCGCGGCTTGGCGCGGTGTCGCAAGCCCGGCACGCGAACCTATGTACACTACGCGGGCCTGTTTTCGATCTTGTCATTGTACTCGAATATTCGTTTTATACGTTTCTAAATATCTTTATCATTTCTTTGTTTTAGCATTGTATCACTATTTACAATCTTTACATAAATTTTACACAGTTAAAAATCTTCACAAAATTTGTTAACTTACCATGGACTTATATCAAAATCTAAAGAAAGAAACTTTCTTATTTCGATTTCATTATAATATGGAAATTTTAACTTCCTGAACTATATTGTCCGTTCAAATTTTTATTACATATTTATTTAGTATTTATTCCGTATTTTAATTTAATAATGAGTGCTAAGATTGACTTTGACAACACTAAACCTAGTTAGATCTTTTGTAGCTTCTAGTACAGTCGTATACTTCAGTGTTTATAATTAATTTTTATTATTCATGCAAGATTTTCATACAAATAACCTTTTTTCGTAAAAATAGATGCGTCAAGAATAAAACGTTTTAGTATAAATTACTACAAAGTACTCTAAGACCATTATCTCATTTTTGTTATAAAAACAGCTACTTCCCAGTTGAGTCACCGATCAGGACCTCGATAAAGCATTGAAAGCGATAAACGATTGATTCGTTTCGATACCGATCGTATTTTTACATTTTTAAACATTAATTAAGTAATTGTTTTAAAATATTTCGTAACAATGGTTAAGACTTATTAAGTCCTTAATACCAAAAGGTGAAGGGGACAGTGGCCGAGGGAAAGTACGTTTTTTTTCGCACTAAGAACGAGTTGCAGCGGAGTTCTTAAACAGTTTTTTTTTTATAAACTAATTTTTAAATGCAAAAATTAACTTTCAGTGCACTTACAAGGTACGGTCACGAAGGTTAATTGTTGGTATTTCTATATGTCAAATATCCTTAAATCACTCAAAACGCTATCGCGAAATAGTAATTATAACTTGTGTTTATAGACACAATGACATGACACCAACAAAAATGAGAGCAGTTATTTTTCAAATGTTCAACGGCCTATTTATAATATTTCACTGAAATGGTGAGTTACAGACAATCCACTTTATTTGATAGATGATGGGTTGCCAGCATTAGTAGATAGAAAAGATATGTTTCTTCGGAAATGATCGCTAATAATCTGCTGAATTTTGTTACCGTTGACTGTTATTCTGTAATAAGATTGCGATGGCTATAACGAACACATAAATCACTCAAGCTCCTTAGGAAACCAGTTACGCACCTGTTCGTATATCAATCCTCGTATAACAAGATCTAATTTTACTATATTCATAACAGAGTAAAAATCGCATTCACCGTACAGGATTTTTCTTGTAACATATCATTACGCTCATTAACGGTGCCAGAGGCTTGTAATGAAGTTATTAACCTTATCGGGTGTTGTATTTTAATTAAGCGTTATTAACACGTGAACTGTTTGAAAGGTTACTCAAAGTGGAGTAACTGCGATCGTTAGCGATTTGTCATAGACGACACTGTCTTTTTCTCGTGTATTGTTATGCGCGATTAAACGACGTCTTGTTATAAATGGAAAAAAAAAAGATTTATTGCTTAATTATCACTAACTGAGTCGGAATAATTGAGTCCTGATGCAATGCAGGCATGAAGTTAGTGACATATGTTCGTCTAAGGTTTAAAATGAAATGAAGCGACGGCTCCATCCCGCTTATTTTTTCTTCTTCTATTAGATTTATACGAAGGAAAAAAGTACACGTATTATATGTTTGAAATAGCATTAATTAATAAAAAATAAATTATCGATTTGAATATTGTAAGATGATGTTTATTTTATTAAGGAATGATATATATTTTGGTATTAAGTATTGAAAGGTCAATATTTTAAACGAAAAAATTATAGGAATAATTCATATTATAAAATTACTAATTTGCAAATACTTAATATACTTAAAGTAAATATTGTTATAAATAAGTGAGAGAAGCATTAGACACAAGACAGATTAACTTAAATCGCTAATGGATGTTCTACCTATAATATTCTACGATCGACATCGAATCAAGATCGTATTAAAAGTTATTAAAAGTTTATGAGACGCAGACCATGTTGTTCATCACGGTTATTTAAAGAAAGATGAGTGTTGGAAGGTATACATTCGTCCGGACTAGGGAGTGTCGATGCTAAAGTGATGTACAAACATTTAAATATCCACATTAATTAATTGGAATAAGCAATGAAGCACTTTAATTAATTCAGAGTTATCCGTAACGGATACGACCGGTCGCATTTTAGGTGTCCCTATCGAAGTGATGTGAAGAAAAAAGCGTCTCGTCAAACTGGGTGAATATATCTCCCTATGAAGTAAGAAGGTGAATTATTTGAATTTTTTAGTTCGCATTCGAAGCGATAACCTCTTACTTAACTTTTATGGCATCTTACGTGTTATCCTCACGCTACACGTACATTCTCAACTTCTACGGTACATGAATGCAATGAAATCCTTAATATATTATTTTTTACGCATGTGTTAAATTTAGTACCGTAACAGTTTTAATACAATTTTTACTGCTTACAGATTTTTGGCTCTTTTGATTTTAAATAAAAAATAAACTGAACAAATCCTCTTTTAAGTTAGACATCTTAATAAGATATTAGACGTAATTTTAATTTAACATTTTTAGCGAAGTTATCTACGGAATAAAACTTAATTAATACTACGATATTTTTTCAAAACTAAATCTTTATTTATAATTTTTTTCTTTTTAATATAATTTACCAAAGGGAAAAAAATATTGGTAATATGGGTTAATTTAATATTGAATACTGTGAAATTATGTGCAAAAGTATTACAGCGAATAATGATGTTTCAACCTCCGTGACACAATGGTTTACCAACAACCTTATCCCAGGATCCAGACCCGGGTCATACGAGTGAATCCGCCAGAGCAGTTACAAAGCTCAATGTCAATCTGCCGCGATAATAGCATTACTAGCTTACGGCAGCTATTTATGTGAGAGCCAGAAGTAGTCAGAGGTGTAGTAGGGTGAACACGCTCCATCATCTATGGTCTCATCGTCACTTAATATGTGAAATTATGGTCAAATGTTAGTTGATATAAAATAATGTAATAAGTACCACATAATTTTGATACATCTTTTGATTACACTTTGATCTATATCAAAATTCCATTAGTTTTTTATCTGTTACGATTGTTATTTAAAAATATTTGTTTTCTGCTCTTGTTATTAAGTTAGTCAACAAACAAATTCAACTTTGTTTATCGAAGCTTGTAAATCAAAAATCATTATGGAGAGAAGCAACAATTATTGACTTACATGTATGTCCCTATGACGTCCTAAGAATTGCCATGAATCAATGTCATCTAGATTTTTTGCAATAGCTTTCGCATTTATGTACAATGCCAAAGTGAATAATGAGTCTTCAATACTAGCTGTTGCATTTTTTTGTCTTGTCTTTCATTAAAACAGGAAAAAAATATAAAAAAGGTGAACATCTCTCAGGATGCAACAGTAGCCTCCATTAGTAGTTGTTTACTTAATTAAATTGTAATTTATACCTATATTTGCGACTGTTAATTACTTTACATCAACTAGATATGGATGAGAAGCGTCGCAATTAGATGCGTGAAAAACTATGTCTATAAAATCGATAGTACTTGTTTTTTTTTTAGATTGTCTTGATGGAATGATACGTGTTTTTAGAATTGGATTTCATCATACCGTCCCAGACGTGGACATCTTGTGGAGAGTTATTCGGCATTAGACGACATTTGTTACAGAATATATCACGTAACACAACTTAGATATTGCATACTACGTGCACCCGTGGGGCCGCCTGTATAGAATTATAATAATATGAAATCTATTGCCCAAAAGACCAGAAACGTTTTTATACGTACATTGATAATATAGTAAGTGACCATAAAAAAAAATATTTGTATTGACAATACGTTGAAACTTTACTCTTTAATTTCACATGACGTTAAGTGACGAGAAGATTATGGTCTCAAAGTAAAGATGGTTATGTCGCCCATAATAATCTGGGTCTCGTATGTGTGATTGCTAGCAGATCAACGTTGAGGATAATAGGTTTGGAAAAAGTCACCACTAGTCTAAACTCTACTACTATAAAGTTGTTATTTAACTGCTACTCGACAGAGACAGTTAAACGAAGAGGCTTCTCAAACATGTTTGACTGCGCCGGAGTTCCAATTATGTTAATCAATAATGCTAAGAATTCTATTTTATGTAGTTTACTGACAGACTGAATGGAAAACTAGATGAGAATTTTATGAAAACCACAAAGGGTCTAAATACGCAAAAAAAAAATGATTGAGGAAATTTTTTTAACAAGTATACGACAATAAAACTTTGAGCTGTGTAAATCGGACCATTATAAAGTAATTATTAAAGCTAAAGGAACTCAGCGATAACTGAGACATGAGGATATTTATCACCTCAGTTCTCCCGTGACCACGAGCATTCGAAACGTCGGAAATAAAATAGTTTAAGTGAACGCGATAAGTTCATCAAAACTTAGTTTTATTTAAATACGGCCAGGTTTAAGTCTTGTACTAAATCTCTTATCCTTTTTTGTAAATATATGAAATAAAGTGAACTGATTTTTATGAAGTACAGCCCTAATTTTAACAAAATAATTAGAAGGGCATTGCTTTGCTTTAAATATGGTATGATTATAAACATAATTCGTGTGCTTTTGATTTGGAGGCGATATTTTTTAAGTAGCTCTCGCATTAATTAAACTGGATACGAGAATTATGCGCAACGAGTGGCAGATATCACAACGCGTATGACTGGAACCGTTGGCGTAATAGACCGGATGCCATCAATTCTAATTGGGTAAATCAGTGTATCGCATACATAGATTATTTAGTTTAAAGTTGACAGAGTTCTTTTCAAGAAAGACCTCATTTGCACCGTAGCCTCATATAGTGAATGAATAATTATGACCATCGATACTTCCACATATTTATTTATTAGCTGTAGTTTTTAAGGAAAGTAACATTGCAGATCAATTTGCAATGTTACTTTCCATAACAAAATGATTTAGTAAATGCTGTACATTTACTAAATCATTTTGTATGTGTCTACAAATTAAAAAACAACTTGTATTTAGTAAAATTTTTCACTTATTAAAATAATTTGTGGGAGAATATTGCCATAATTTTTAAATATTGGAAAAGTAACGTGTTTTATCATACATCAAATACTGATTGGCAATTAGTTGTCTAGCAATCATGTATGTTATAAATTTAGGATGTAATATATTTTTCAGAGACATTGGTTTAATTTTTCGCTACAATTAAATAATAGATAACAAAAATAGCGATTGGTATATATTCTTTCTAAAGCTAGGATTTAAGTTTATGTAATATATTCTAATCATTGCCGCTTTATTAAAGTAAAAATAGACATTAATCAAAAGGATGCAAATACACACGGCGGATACAAACATTGTCCACGACCTATTACGCAAATCCTGTTTGTATATTTCTATTTTTAACCTCAGTAAAATAAATTAAGTACATATTTGCACATGATGTTACAAGAATGGAGCTAGTTATATTTAACGTAAATTTATCTATACGATATGTTACTATTTATATGTACGATGGCCGCGATGTATCAAATTGAAGGTTTTAGAGCTGACATTTAAAATGGAGGTAGTAATTGCGTACGTGGTTGACTCAAAACAACGGAGCAGTTTTGTCGCGGTTGTTGCAAGAAATAAATCAAGTCCATTACTCATGTTACCTCATAAGTGCATTTGGGGTTGTCACCTATTTGAAGCAATTTATGACACTTATAATATTTTTGACGTCTGCCTTAGTCATAAACGGGAACAAAGAAATTTCCACAGAAGGTTAATATCATAATGCTCAGCCGTACATGTTTCATATCTATTGTTAATATACTTTTTACTTTAAGATTTTGTAACTTCATTGAAACATTATTCGAATTCATGAATTTATTATAGAAAATATAATTTATGAAATGTAAATAACATGTAATCAAAGTATACAGGTTTATGATCTGCACGTCAATAGCGAAACGAAAGCATCGAAATACAACGTTAACAAAACAATAAATTCAACTTTATCTAAGTGTTCCATTTAATTGAAACATTGCGAAAATGCCCCTTGTTGCGATACAAATTGTACGGATCGGCGAAACATAAGAAAGGGGGAAATCTAAAAGCAGCGTGTGCTTCTAATTTAGAGTCGCTGCCGGTCCGACCAGTTCCGTTACAAAGCAGGCCTTAAGTTCTAAAAAGGTTTGTATAACACAAATCAGTTTTATAGAGCACAAACCTTGTACTACCCTCTCACAACTTGGAATACTGAATCTATTAATACCTTAATACCTTAGTGTTTTGAAATCTTCTTATTTCCAATTTCAGAAAACGCGTACAACACATATATAGAAGGTTCAAGTATCAGTTTTGATTAAATCTTACATAATGCAAGCTGTTCACTTAAATAGGCAGTCGGATAAAGACTGAATCAAGTATGAATTCAATAGTCGCTTGTAATTAATAATCCATAAATAGCTCCTACATCTTGTTGAGTAATTAGAACACAAAAGAGCTTATTGAAATTGCATCCCAAGCGGACTCAATCGTTGGTAGGCTCGAAATCACTGAATGCAAATTTCTAGTCAGCGCTGCCAGTATAAATTACCCACACATACCTCTTGATACTGTGATGTAATTGAGTAATGTAGGGTTTGTTAGTGGTGAAAGACTGTTCGTCCTACACGCGAATGAGACGTCGCTAATCGGTCGACGGAGACCGAGCGTTGCAATTATGTGTGTTCGTTTAAATACATCGGCACCAATTTGAATTTGAAATTTTCGCGATTCATATTGAACGGTCATTTAAGTGAAGAAGTAATCAGAAGAAATTTTGATAATCAATGATGACAGTTACACTACAAAAACGAAAAAGGGTTCATGTGCTAAGATCAAACTAGTCCCGTAAATTCCCACAATCATCATGTAAACATCAACAAAACTTAATCTGTTCTGAAAAGTGTTATAAAAACCAAATTCAGCCCTTTGAAATTAACCTATGACTGCTGTAATAAGATATTGTCAATTGTATGGGGATGTTTTTGCATATGCTCTAGTGATGTTGTATATATAGTACATTCGTGTACTTAGCAGCTGCGCGACGCTGTATCTGGACGCTGCCGTACAGCGATATTTCACAGGCCGTGCTGCTATCACCTGTCAAATCGAGCAAGTGTTTCGCCCGGCCCTAACCTATTTTCATATCAACTTGAATACGCCCCGTCTGTTATCTTGTTTAGCTGTCTTTCTTAATTTATTTGTTTACCATTTGATTTCAACTCGGAAAAAAACTTTTGAATTTAGAATACATATGATATTTTTACTCAAATGTATTTTTATTTCTAATTAATTAATCTAACTCGAACACACAGTTTGCTCGTGTTAATTTTTTATATTTAATCGAATAAGATAGAAAAATCCAAATTACTAAAGAATAGAAAATAGCATTAAGCTTCATATTAATGAAATTATAATACAAAGGATAAGTAAAAGTAGTAAAAGACTTAACAAAGCATACATTCAAATTAATTGTTTACAGTCATCAGCTACCGTGAAGGTTTTGTTGTATAGTAATTCATTGACTGTCACAAGGGACGTTCTTCGTAATGAAATGCATTCGCTTTACATATATTTACATATAAATATTTCGTCGCTTACTATACTCGGATGTACCGATGCGTGTCATCGTTTCGAGCTTTCAAAACGCAGAGGGTAGAACTACTTAACTATAAGAAATATTTATAATGCTTTGTATGCAAAATACCGAATGCATTTCAGTACTAGCTCAGTGTCCCTTTAATCGTAACGTGCTTTGATGCAATTGTCGACCTTAGAAGTTTGGTTAGTTGAGACGAATCCATACAAAATTTGATAGCGTTGAAGGGTGAGATTTGAATGAAACACAAATACATGGGTGAGCACGGTAATCTGACTAGGATTTAAATAAAATCTGCATATATCTCTTGTAATGTTTGATTGACGATATTATATCACAGCATGATGTAAGGTAAGGATGTGTTTTGAAGTGTTTGGTGTGAAAGGTGACTGTATGTAGATTAGGATCATGATTTGACACGCGTTTTGAATTGTCTCGGTATGTCAAGGCCGTGGTTATACTTCTGACAAGTCTAATATAATCGCAATGTTTGATATTTGTAACTTGCAAAGTCTCGTGTCAACAAAATTAGTTTTTGTTAAAATTTAAATTGAGTCACGAGTTTATTTCGTACAACTTTTATGTAACGTATATAGTTTGGCAGTGTTGTTATATTAATATTTTGATTTAATAGTCTTGAAGTAATCAGTTATTAATATCTTATTTAAATTATTTATATTGTACCTTGGTACAAAAAAATTGTAAAAAAACAAATGGCAAAGAAAAGTTTTACGTCAGTATTTCATGAAATTTTAATAATATTAATTACTATAATATACGATTTTTTTTATATTGAAAAATATTGAAAATGCGAAAAAAAGGGGTATACACAATCGTTATATCAATATCGTTTTATTAAGTAAAAAAAGTTATTTCAAAATTTTACTTCCTCTTTGGATAATAATTTTGAAATTGAAGCTCAACTTTTCTTTTGCAAAACGTTAAAAGCCGTCTTTTATTCTTCTAGCAAATAATTAACTGATTCTTAGTGGAGGATACTTCTTAGTTTTGTTTGTTGTTTGTCTTTAATTTTGTTTGTTTACTTTGGTATCACTGCAGCACAAATTCTACAAAGCAATTTCTTAGAATTATAATTGATATTTATTGTATTGGTAGGAATAAAAAGGTAATGTTATTAAAACAATAAGCTACGAATCGTTATGTGACGCGTATATTGAATAAGACGTGAGAATAGTATGACATATCGCAGCGTGCACGGGCTAGTTACTAACTTGCAATATTTCAGTTTTCTTTTATGGTATAACAAGTGTATCGTGTCATGAGAAAATCGCAGCGATATTCATCATAGTACTATAGACTTTTTAAATAGTTACAGCTTAGTCTTGCGACCGCTAGCGGGGGAGTTGCAAAGAGCGTATAAAATGAATGATATGTCAATTAGTGGTAATATTATTTTAATGTTCTCATTATGATTCTTATGTTTATTTTATGAGCATTAAAACTTTTTTATAAAGGTTACATTTTTATGTCACCTCTTTGTGTTGTTTAAATACCTCATCTATAATATTATTAAAAGAATGATACTATAAAGGAAACTTGACTGTAAACGATACGACAAGTATTTATAAACTTTATACAAGTTAGTACAAACGAGAGAGAAAAGAATTTTTTAATGGTTTGGGTCTGCACGCAGACAGAAAGTGTATATTTATATGTTTTAATACCAAGAAGGTTAGTATGGTGAGGAATATGGTAAGTTAATCGTGTAAGTTATAATTTTGGAGAAAATTATAAAAGTCTCAAAGATTTTCTTTACATCTCCACCCCATTGCAGTTGACCTACGAAATATTCAATTAATTATTTTATTAACATTGAAAGTTTTGTTAATTTTTATAGTTATCAGATAAAGATTGACTCTTAGATAATTTAATTTTAAATTAATTTTGGTAAATGTGTTTTCAAACTAATCAACGAATAAAGAGCCTGCAATTAGGTAAATACATTGACTACTGTTAGCTAAATACTTAAGCTTTAAACTGGTATAACACGGAATCCGGCCGTAAGAATCCGACCGTCGCTATACAGAAGATTCCATACCGTTCGTTTGTGCAATGCCCACTTCACAGAAATAATTTATTGTCGTAGTTGCGTACGTACTTAACATTTGCGGGCGATACGATCGGACACTATTATTATTCCTACTCGCACACACCCCGAACCGGGGCCTAGCTTTGTTTAAAGTGAACATCACTAGTACTCTATTCAAACATTACGCGGTTACATGAGTCAGGTTGCAAATGGTGTGCTCAGGCTGTGCGCATGTCACTGGGACTGCGTCCTAACGTAACATCTCAATAGAGGTTGCCAGCAAATGGCCGGAGAGCACCTTATTCGCCTTCAAGTTCGCCCCGTGTTTTATAACAAACGTACTTGCGTGTATATTTCTTCTTACGGGTATACGGCGGCACTGTCTTATGCTTCTGTGCAGATAATTGTATTAATAAAGCTAAAATTTTTCTCCATTTATTTCAAGTCCTATTTTATAGATTCATGTGATCGGAGAACATACATGTAAACGATAAAAATTTCAAGATTGTTTATAAAACTGCGGTTTAGTTTTCGTGTACACGATTCTCAATTATAAAATTAAGGATTAAGCGTGGTGACATAGTTTCCAATTTAACAAATAACTTTTTAAAATTATTAACGGGCACTAAAATTTATAATCAATTAAAAATGTAGCAAAAAATGTATGGTATCATCCAAAATGGGGAGTTATAAAAAATTATCTTCTACTTAGAATTGCAGATCGAGTTAATTATTAATTAAATTGTTTGAAGCTAATTAAGCATTAGTAGAAGCAAATAAATGAAGTATAAAAAGTAAATTTTTCTCATATGTAAGACAATAAATAAACGCCCGAGTCTTGTTATTTCAAAGCTATTGTACAATAAATGTAATAGAATGCAACAAACTTATACGATTATTAACCTCGTTAAATTTGTTATAACTGATCTTTGTTATAACGTATCGCAACAAAAGTTCCTTAAGCAGAGGCGCGTAGTCTATTGTATTGTTTTGTGAGTGTCCACTTCCTAGTTCGAAGGAATGCGACAGACGTCCCTTCCTGGGACAAAGGTGCGTACTGCGTAATTGCTTATACGCAGGGGTGACCATTTGCAGTATTCATGCAGAACTTATAACGAGCTCAATAAATAAAGCTTACATTGGGTGAGATGTTTGGTAATGCAAGATGGCTGATTTATCTTTTACGAGTTTATTAGAAAAGAAGCATGCTGTTGATCTTATTTGATGAATAACAATCTTTAGAAAGATGATTTAAACACTATACTATTAATTACAATTTTCAGTTCTCTTAAAAATGCATAATAGTTAATAATTTAGACATAATTATGAGGATGACAATCTACTTAATATCCATTATGATGTTCTTTCGATTCATATCAGTTAGTATGCTTTTTGACATTACTTGCATGTTATATAAGTAAATAGTTAAAACTCAAAGTTAAATCAAGACAAAAGTAGTGTATGCAAAAATATTCCATCGTGCAAATTGACGTGGTCTAACATTTCATTGTAATTACCAAAAATTTACAAAAGGACAAATAATAACAAAATCATATATTTTACGACATATAAAAGAAATAAATTTTACAAAACAATGTTACGCAGTATGCAGTGAAAGCATGAACACAAACAATATCCTTTTACACAATACATATATGGGAAGTAGCGTAGTAAATCAAAATTTTCTTGAGCCGCTACACTGTCGGCGCGTGGGCATTCAACGGGGACGTCCCGCGGCGCACATCTGTTTGTCTGTGCTCATATAAATAATGCGCAAACTCCTCACGGCTCCCGGCTTTGATAAATCCCTCACCGTACATCTGTATACGCTGCTGACTTAAACGTATGGTAGATCCTCAGCAGCAGTTAATTCCGCTCGGCAATATCTCGCGTGTATGGTCGGAGAGTGCTGTTGTGAAATTTTAGCACGACCCAATATCCCGTTGGCAAAATAAGCGTTTGTGTAAACGCTTACTTGGTTAGATGTTGCCGCTGTCGGGTAGAATTGGATTTATAATTTCGACTCTTGATGAAGAATTCACACGAAGTGGATGGTGAGGCGAGAATTTAAATGAATTAAAAAAATACATATAATACAATAAAATAACATTTTTATAGAAATTAATGAATACATGATCAAACACTTATTTTTCTGGAACCAATTTCAAATAAAGTATCAAAAAAATCATAGTCTATGTATATAGATATATATATATTCAACCCTGTAAAAATTCTTATTCAACAGTAGGAAAAAACGTTTTTATGGAATTTTTTGTACAATTCTCATTTTTTGTACAATTCTCATTTTTTGTACAATTCTCATTTTTCATTCAACTAATACCAAACTAAACAGATTATTTGAAGCTCTCTTTATCTACATTTGATAGTATGATGTTAAGTATTCAAGCTCTCATATCTGATTATAGGAACAGAACAAGAATGTAAAAGTGTTACATTTATAAGATGAAGGTAGAGACTATCCAGATGTTTTTGTAAAAAAAATCTACCTTTATTCATACTCTCATGACAAGCGACATTGCCAGCGGTTGCGTCACAGATTTTTAAGCAATTGAATTTGAATACTAACATGACTACAAAACCGTCTGTAAATGGATAAGTGAACTGTTAAGTTCGAGTAACATTTATGTATTTAATAAAGATGGTATCAGTTAAATAGGCAAATAAGTGGATAGTCTCATAAACGCAATTACAAAGCATGCTTGCAGATTAGCGTACATTAAGCGAATTTATATTCAACGTCGACAACTTTGTTCCTATGCTGGCATTCACAGTATCCCAATGAACACATCTAATTTGAATTATAAAAGATAATTTTGGGCTTGTATTTATATTAATACATAGATCGAGGATTAATTTACTTATATATTCTCGATCACTGAGAACCATCAAAGTACTAAACCATTTTTTCCGATTATTTCTTTATTTCTAATGAATGATAATGAGATAATGACAGTAATTTTCTTATCAGCTATGGCCTATAACTTCACCCGATGTGGGCATAGAACATTAATCTTGCCCAGGATACTCTGGACCAAACATGTATGATTGCTCGAACACAGCGATGCTGTTACAACGGTGACATTAAGCGTAGTCACCCCCAATCGGCTGGTTTCTAAAAAACCCTACCGCGAGTCATAAGGTCGTAAGGTGTGTAATAAAAAATAAATAGAAAATATTAAAAAATAAGAGATTTAGTATTAGAAGTAGAAAATAAAGTAATAAATTAAGTATTAAAAATTAGGTATATAAGCACATTGTAAATATAGCATCACACAAAGAAATAACCCTATAAAAATACAAAAACATGGACTGCAGAAAAAAAGACACGCACTCTAAAGTCCCTGACCTCCCATGTCAGGGGAATACTGCAATCCACGAAAGAAAATCTCTTCCGGCGACAAATAAAAAAAAATTATACATTAAAGAAGAAAACTTACATAGATAAAGATTATGATAGCTTTGCGACTGCAACAGTGAGCGATCTATGGCTATCAGATGGCTCGGCCCATATCGGATGCTACCAGATCCACTATTATGGGAACTGGATACATGATAAACAATGGAATTATAGCACCTTTGTATTTCTTTACCTTCAAGATTTAATATTGTTAAGAGCGTTGGAACCACAGTCTGATACATTTTTATATAAAAACATAATTTTACTCGGTGGTCCAGGTCTTCTGGAATAACAAGAACTAAAGTTTTTCTTATTCCAGCGTATCAGCTAAGTGTGGTATAATTATTGCACATTCATTTTATTAATTGAATTTACTGATACACTATTGACGACAACATATTGGTTAGTAATTTTTTTTGTTATTCTTAACTTATACGACCTACTATCATGGACTACATTTTCATTTACCATCAAATTGGATCATTGTCAAGCGCCCGTCTATGTATTTTAGAAAAAATAACTAGTAATTGGAAAAAAATGTATAATTACTACTTCCCAATATCTGCGTCTAGATTGGCTTGGGTAATAAGGTAACAAAAAATTTAATCTATATATAATCTCTCTCTCTAATAATGGCGAGATTATATATCTATATAATATATAATCTCGCCATTATATAATAATGTGTAAAAGAGCAGCTACTTTTTTACGCTGGGTTTGCGGGAGCTGTATCCTGTGTTGTATCCTGTACATATTTCCTAATAGGTTGGACTACCCGTTCATCTATCATTGTTGCCTATTGTATGTCTGGTCGAATGCTATTTAATCTTGTCATTATATTGTTAGTAATATCTTATTTAGTTTGTAGTATAAGAAAGTATATTAAATATTAACCAAAGTGATTTTAAATAATTTCATTAGTTTTTAACTGATGTGATAACATTTGGGAGTGGAAATAAAAAAAAAGTAATTTAACTTGTTAGTAGCAGATAAAAAAATACACTGAGATTTTTAATTTATTGTAAGAACATAATGAAGAAAGTCTGCAACAGAAATAAGTAATAGCGTAATTAAGTAGACTATAAAATAATGAATATATTTATATAGGACAATTCTAAAGAAATGTATAATAACAACTAGAATAGTTTAAAATCGTGAATTGGAAAATGAAATGTCAGACTTTTAATAAGTGATCAAAAAGTATGAAAGTAAGTAATTTATAGTATGAATGATGAAAATATGAAAGAGATTGTGGAAGATATTGGAAAACGTACCCTGCCTGACAAGATCCCTGATTTTACTATGTTGGGGGCTCGAATAAATTAAAAGTAATTGAATAAATAAATAATAAGATATAAACACACAGATTTTTAAAAATGGTTGAGTTTAGGAATTTAAAAAAATAATCTAATGTACAAGCACGGTGTTTATAGACTTTATTGTGAATAGATTTATTATAAATCAAAAATGAATGTATATTGACATTTTTTTTATTAATATGCATTATTATTTCGAAAAAGCGTAGCCAAATCTGTGGTCACCTTATAAGTTATTTTTTTAAATATTTATGTGCGCATTGAAGTATTCATGTAGGTCACCTTGGCCAGTGGCGGTGTACAGGTTATTTTATTGTGACTTGATGCAACATGGATACGCTACCAGACACAAGACGGTAGATTTATTGAATGTAGAATAAAGGAATATAGAACATTATTAAGTGCTTTCAAATATTGTCTTTGGACATGCTGAATCTACCGCGTTCATTACTAGTATAATAATTGTTTTCATTACGCAACAACTTAGTGTGCAACAACTTATTAGGCAATTATAGGGAATAGTTAATATTTCATTGTTTATAGCTGTTTTACATTTTAATCAGAAAAATATTTGTCATAAGAGCTATTTAATGTTATTTCTTTTATAAATAGTAATTTATAGCCACTTCTGATTAAATAAAGTTATTATTTGGCGAATACTCGTTACACAATTCAATAACTTATCACCCCATAAGCGTAAGGTAATATAATAAGTATAAAAGATTAAAGACAATTACACATCTGTAAAAAATTATTAAATTTCTTTGACTTTTTTTAAAAGGAACAAAAATATTTCAGCATTGTTAATTAATCACACATAATGAAATGGCATTAAATATTTTGTTTTCATATATTTAGCAATTTTATCTACAATTTAATTTCTGTTCTAGATTATTTTAAACTACATATGTAGTGTACTATATTTATACACATGACGAACATGACGTAGGTGGAATGTGGTATGCCTTTTTTTCCGGGATCGGGGTTTTCTGGAAGTTCTACGCATTGATTCTCCATCGTTGGTCACTCTAAGTGGATAACAATAGGCCCTGGAATCGTCTACTGATATATATGCCTACAACAAAAGGCTTAAATGAAGGGTTGCGAATTGGAATGTTTTTTAGAACATTAGTGTTTATCGTCGTGCAAATGAGAAGTATATATAACTTCAACTTTTACTGTCTCTGTTTCACAGTGGTTATGAGAGCTAGTGTATTTTTGTGAATACGCTGCATCACCTACGGCCTTATTGACACATGAATTTCATGTGATATTTAGATGATATATTAGCCCATTACCAAAAAAAAACAAGCAGCTTAATGTTTTTACAAGTTCAAATCTAACCTACTAGAAAACTATGCATTTTGTCATTCGCCATTTGATGTATACCAAGCTGTTAATTTCCGCGTAAGACTTACGTTCGTTTCGTTTCTGCTAACCATCAGGAGCAGCAGAGCACGCGAGCTCGTGCAACCGATCCGATACAAGCACTTGTCGCGCCGTCTTCCGTCGCCTTGCTGTAATACGCGACGCTCCAAATTAAATTAGAAAGCCGGACGTATCGATTTTGTGCTTATTCTCCGTAATTAATTCGCGTGGGCCACTTGTCCGTCGTCCATCGTCTATATACATTTGATACGTATGTAACAATTTGCTGTGAAGAGTCATTACGACACGCATGTAATAGTTTTATAAGAAGTGCATTTATTGTTATGTGATAAACGTGCTTAAGACATTTACTTAGTAGATATTATGCTATTTATATGCGATACAAAAATAAATAAAGGCCAAAACTTTTTCATAAAAAATTAAAGAAAATTTTAAGAATTATACATTTAACATTTATTAAGGTATGTTCTTGAAAAGAAAAATGATAGGACTTACTTGAACATTAATAGTTATAGTGTTACAAGATTATTTTCTTGAGGGTTGATAAAAAAATGTTTGTTTTGTTTTCTATTTTTAAGATATTTTATTGAACATTTATGAAACTTTTATATATTTGTGTTTTCACAGATTTCAGATGAATTCTGTAAAAAAATTCGTTAACTGCACATTATTAATACTATTGAATGATGCTTCTGTATTCGTTGATAATGAGTTTTACTGGAAAAAAATTCTCAGTTCTTTTAAGTAATTGTTTATAACATTATAGCAAGCATCAAATTGTTTTGTGAGTTTAATTACCATTATTACTATTACATTATACGTTAGTTCTGTAGTACTAAATTTTAGTATTATTACTGGCAATTGAACAGTTACTAAAGTTTTAAAGATCGTTTAAATAGTTAATTTACGTTCCACAATGTTGACATATTGCGAAAAATTATAACGTGCATTGAGACAATGTTACTGCCGGTTAATTTGAATATTGAATGAAGATAGCCCACACATTTCGTTGATAAATCTACCGGCAGATTCGCTTAGAGGTAATAAATTTCACAAGATTACCGACGGCATGATTAATAAGCGTGTCCGGTACAAAAATGAAGAGGCCGATCGATCAATGCGGTGGGTGTTTAATTTGCGCACATGGTCATTTATCTTTGACGCTAAGCGTCGTACCTTATGCCGGGGTAGGGTAATTGTATAGGGTAATGAGAGGTTACAAATGGACATTACTTAGGCCACTAGATGTTTTCTTTAAACACCGTTTTCATATTTTACAGAATGAGTGGGTAATTAAAATTCAGTAATGTCCTCTTTTTGTAATCTCTCTCTATTGTCCACTAGAGTATGTACGAAAATGTTGGACATTTATTGAAAAATACTAATTCCCCATAAAAGTTAAAAGGATTCTTACCATCATTTTATGTTTCAATTTCTTTTTGATTTTCCTCAGTTTTGAGAGATGATAATTATTTAAATATTAAAAAAAAGCTGCAAAAGATAATCTCCAGATATTGTATTCATCTTTACTTTACTATTTGTTCATAGTTAGAGACCATTTTTTAAAAAGATGATATTAATAATTCTAGTCGCAGTAGTTCGTATTCTACTAAAATTAAAACCTAAATGACAATTGGTATTTTTTTTATAAACTGCAGCAAGTATTTACTTAGGGCGTGTTTAATTGTTTATTACCAACCTTACAATAGACTTACATTTGACATTAGGCTCGCCCTCGACTCGCAAAGGCGACTTGGACACGAACTTCGTGTCTAACAACTAACAATGACGATGCGAATTACCGAATTCCGTTTCAATATATAATTGAATTAAATCTGGTACATATTTAGTATTTTTGGTCTGTGTACTATAGAGTTATTTCATTTTCGTTTAATACTATTCGCTCTATTTATTGATAAGTTTTTTTATTAGTTATTTCTCGTTTAATTTTAAAGGTAAATATTTTAAGTTTATATTAAAATCAATCAAAAAATTAAATTAGTTAAAAAAAATCAAAATTATTTAATGTAATCATGAAATTTAGCATAGACTGTATCCATTTCTTTACCAAAATAACAAATGTTTAACTGTAGATTTATAGAAATAAGAAGACATATTAGTATACAGAAATTATTAATCCAAATTTAACAGTTAACATAACTGAAGAAAATATTTCATATATACTTTACTCATTTTTTACACAATACCACGTTATGTAAGTCCGACTTTTTTTTGTTTTCAGCATACTTTACAATAGAAACGATCTATTTTTATATTAAAATTCTACATTCCTATTCAAAATGATGTACTTAATTTTTTTTTGTTCAGCAAATAATTGCACTTAGTGCTATAAGATATATCAGGATATCGTGTAAATGCCTTGTCTCGTTAGCCTAGTTCAGACCAGAACTAAGTAATGTTTACACACCACTTCATTAGAGAAAGAAACAGACACTATAGATATAGCTGTCACGTGGGTATTTACGATAAACATTTTGAGAAAAAGAAATTTAGATAAGAACTATTTTCATGTTCAACGCAAATAGAAGAATCACAATACTTTTTTAAATATTAGTTAATTTTCGCAAATAAATTGCATACATTCTATTCATTAAAATCTATTTGAGCTGACTTAAAATAATAACAATAAAAATTAAAAAAGGCTAAGAATATTTAAGTGCAATCAATTCAGGCATTTTGCTCTTAAGAAATATATACCTTTCAGTTTATTATACTGATGCTACATATACTTGTATAAGTTGATGTATATCAACAAGGACTGCGGGAGCTGCACGACGCGTGTTTCGCGTCGAGCAGCTTCCCGAAGTGTTGGAAGACCGGTCAGCTGTGCCTTC
>DWQX01002137.1:0-23294 GCA_018245475.1 Pharmacophagus antenor
ATATATATGTGTGTGTGTGTGTGTGTGTAAGTACATGTACACGTATGATCGCTACATTGTTAAAATTATATGTTAACTACGTCTTTCTCCATATGTATAAGACAATTCTATGTTCGGGCTCTGTTGCTGCCACAGTCCAACGCGCTAAGCACCCACTCAGGTTTCTGCAGAATACCAGCGCTGATCGTCCCTCTGAGATTATCAGCATTCAGCGTGATGCAGCTTACCCTTTCGACTCAGCGTTGCAACACAATATAAATATTATTATTAGGTTTCATTGGTTGTTATATTATTTACTCTGTCACATATTTTATATTTTTCTTGATGTGTTTATTGAAGCTTGCTGAGTTGAATAAAAATCTATTATTATTATTATTATATGCAAATATTTCATGTATAACTATACCTTCCTATGTATTTAAACGCAATATACTAGAACTTAACTTTTCATAATTGCATTAACAATGTTAATAATGAACAACTAAACCACCATTCAACATGTTAAAATTGCAATAGTTAATTATGAGACATTAGGTAAAACAAAATCATGATTTTTTGAATAATAATAAATGAAAAAGGCTTACCTTTGAGATCAATTTCACTTCGAAATACTGCAGTCAAATGTTCTCCGGCGCATTCCCCCTCCTCGCAAAGATAATGGTCAGTGCGGAAATGGTGAGCAAGGGCAGAATGATTCGCGTAGTACAAGTTTCTACCATCAGCGTCGCACAGATGGCAGTATAGATGCTCCTTACGCAAATGCCGGTAGAGCTCGTCGGCATCCATGAATCGCTCTTCGCAAAACTCGCAGATAGGGTGACCCCTGTGCATGAAAACTATCAGAAAGTAACCAATAGATATTACATAACACAATTATTCAAAGAATAAAGCTGTAAGATCAAAACTAAGTTGCCTTTATAAAAATACCAAAGCTGAAAAAGAAAATATTAAGGTAAAGTTTGTTACACGCCTGTAAAAAACAGAATTAGTAAGTCAATAACAGTAAATACCCAATGGACGGTCAGTATATATCTTTAGGTTTTTATGATGCAAGTATAACATTTAATATGCAGACATTCAATGTAACAGTCTTTATTTATAATGAAATTGTGATTAATATATATCACATATTTTATTCTAATAAAAATGAATAAAGCTATTTATACAGAGTAATAATATTTACACATCAGTTTTACCTAATTGCTTATTGATTTAACTCTTATTTATAATCAACTTTTTGTTCTAGTAAACACAAATATGAAAGAACCATTACATTAACTAGTTACACTGATTAAGTAGTTGATAAATTATCTAAAATTGTTTTTAAGCTTTATAATTACCAACTTGGTATAATTGTAATTATGTTTACATTATCAGCTTTAATAACAAAATTGAATAAATCTGCTGATAATGTATTATTTCATTTGTAGTGTTAAGTAGTTACCAATTTAATTATGACAATGCAGAAAACAATGTCTAATTAATAATCTGTAATTTGTTTGTGAGCTTTGAGCAGGAAATATTATCAATGTGGAGATATTTCGTTCAGTTCTAAGGCCACGCACATAAGTCTGGCTGGCAATCACCCTTATATTATCAATCTGCAGTCATAACAGCATTAATGCATTTCAATACAACTAGAATATTTTGTGTGAATAAGCATATTTTACCATTTTTGGTCTAATCATCACTTAACATTGTTTTAAATTATGGACAAGAATTAGCCTCCTGTTGATAAAAATTGGGAGTATGCCCTAAAATTTAATTATTTTCATTACTTTAATTATTCACATTACAATGTTTTAATACATGAGAAGTATGGCGAAATGTACATTAAAATATTTACAAAGTATAAATGGGCTAAATTATGGCCTACCTTAAGCTGTTTTAATTTTTCATGGAATGAATGAATTTTATTTGTGTTTACTACATAGGTAATTTTAGTTACAGTTTTCAGCATTGTATATTTCCCTTTAATTCTTATTATTAAAAAGTTGGATTAAATGGTTAAGCATCAATCTACATAAATTTAAATAAGTCAGGGAAACATTGACCCAAACAAAATTATTACCAAATGGTAGTAAGGTATTCAATATTTATTACTACCACCAGTAGTAAATCCCTGCTGTCAGAGAATCTAGGTCTAGGTCTATAGAATCAGCGCATATTTCTATCACCAAAAGCAATGAACAAACATAAAGGTGATTGACTGCCTTCAAAACACACTGGTTTACTCTCTTGCCTTATAAAGCAGAGGTTTCCGGATTCAATTCCCGGACCACAGGAGTTGTGGACTACAGAAGATGGTAGGGATTTCAAACCCACTTAGCTAGCTACAACCCTCAATGTCAATCTGCCGCAATAACAACATTACTGTTCCAGCATATATGTGATACTGTGAGAGATAGATAGTCACATATATAAGAGACAAAAGTATTTTGGCCGAACACACATGACTATCTACAGTGCCATTGTCACTTAACATTAAATAGAGGTCAAGAATTAGCCTATAACATTAACAAAAAATTAAACTGTAATGCTGTAAAAACATATAACTAGCATAACATTGTTATAGGCTGGCATTACTGACTATCAATTGAGCATCCTATTTTTCCTGTCACTTAGATGTAAAAAAATAATATATTTTAGCATTCATCACCTATGGGAAGTGTCATCCAAATCTCCTTTTCGTCGATGGTGTCCTAACTCCTGTCGTGTGTAACACCTCCGTTCACTGGTGAATATCTAAGGGAAACATAATAAACACTTTGTAATGATAAATGCAAAATGTAGCAGATGTTTAGTAGCAATAGTGACAAATACATTTTACATAGTTAATGGTTTTAAAAAAATATCTTTGCCTATAATGCAGCTTGTACTGAAACTGCTTGTAATTCATCTTATGTAATGAACAGCTTAAATTGTAAGCAAAGAAGTTTTACCAGGGCTGACTTGACTGCTTCTGTAGTGCAGTGGTTTAACCTTGTTTTAGCATTGTTAATTGAAAAAAAGTCATTGAAATTTTATGTGTATATTAGTAATTTGTTTACCAATTGTTTATATTAAATACACAAAGCAAATTTTATTCATTTACCACAGTGTTAGCAAAAGTAAGAATAAATAATTAAAAAAATACCTTTAAGTATTTGACACAAAGGTCACAATAGTAATGCTCATGTACCCGTCTCATGTGCTCACTAAGCATAGCAAACGTACGGAATGGTGGATTTTTATCACAGATTTTACAACGATGTTCCAGCAATTTCTCATATGCATACTTGATTGCTTCGGTGCAGAACCCTATCTTGAACTGCCGTTCAAATAATCTGTCACTGAATACTTTATTTCGAAGCTCTTTATAAGGTTGGATGGATTCAGTAAATACAACCTATAAAAAAGCCAATACTTTAATTCACAAATACAACACAATTGCTGATTTAATATCCATAAATAAATAAATTACCATTTGATAATAAACAAATGGAAATATATAATCATTAGGAATAAATGTTATATTGAAAATTTTATTGATTACAAAAAATATGATGAATAAACTAATAAGTTTCTATAATTATTATTTAAAGTGTGTCATAATGTTTCATAGAATTAATAAAATTTGGTTACCCTTGAAAGGTCCTGACGGCAGATAGGGCACTCATTTTGCAAACAAAGCACACGCATACGAGTGGAACACTCAAAACAAACAGGATGGTCGCATTCCCCAATAGAGTAATACAACACATTCTTGAAACATACTACGCAAGTAGTGTTATCGTTCGATTGAGACTCAGCCATGATTATTATAAGATTTCTGTAAATAGAGTAACATAAAATAATGAATAAGGAGGTCTCACTCAATGGCTCACAGCAAGAACATGGACCTACCACAAAAAAGATTAATTGGATCCCTGATTCATAGATGTTATAAACGGATAGCCCTGAAAAAATTCTTCGCGTAAAATGACAGAGAGCGGGTTGACAGTGAAAAGACAGAGATAGGCCGTGGGTGCCGTGTGTACCGAAAATATGACAGTTTTGCACATTTAAGCGTTCCGGAATCTATCTATATATTTTTTATAATAAAAAACGTATAACATGTATTTACAGTAATTATAAATTAATTTATAGTATTGTAATTTGTAGTATTTTATTAAAGTGTTGATAAACACTTTAATAAAATACTATGTATTATATACAATTTACTGTTACATTCTAACTTAAATGTTCATTTGTTAGTCATTATATTAGATAAAATTATTGCTACTAGTTATAAATTTATATTGTGGCAGACTGTCCAATTACATACTTTCACAGCACGTATTTGTGCTATTAAATAGCAATGTGCAAGCACTCCTGCGTTTTGGACATCAATTCTTAAAATTTTTGGGTAATATTATACAAATATCAATAACTTATTGTTATGACAAGGCGTATCAATTATCGTGATGAGAGAAAAATCTCAATTGCTATATTTTTATAACATATAATATTAAAATAATCTATTAATATGATATAAAAGGACATTTTAACTTGACGAGACTTAAGATATTTTGTAAATGTACAAGTTACCATAACATTATAAAACATTTTTTATTAACTACAAATATGCAAATTTTGTAAATATTTTATCGATAGAGCGAAGGATCACAACACAGCTTTAAGTTTTTCTTTCCTATAGAGAAAGAAAGAATGACTCCACCGCCAGTTCTAGTTCGTTCGCATTTTTTTTATGAGTAAGAAGAATAATATAGTCTATAGACCATTTTATAATATGTGCAAAAATAATGTGACCAATCGGTGTATACTATAGGCGCAAAAAAATCACAGACAAGAATTAGTCTATTGACGAGTGACGGTTTCTTTAGTGTGTTTTAAAATTTAAATACGTTGGCTAACGATAGAGTAATATACATTAAAGTTAAAAATATGTTTTATGTTTTTTCTTCACTTTAGTTGGCGTTATAAGTGATGTTAAACAACTCATTATGTATTTTCAAGTATGTACTTTTTCTTCTCCATATTTTTGATCTGGTGATAAATGACGGTTGCTCATTTTAAGTCTATATTTTATTTGTAGATAGAAAATACACCCGAGCGTATTAAAAGAGCAAGGAAAACAAAAGTTATTCAGGAGACGCAAGAAGAAAAATGTCCTAGACTTATCTTAGCACCATTTTCAACGCCGCCTCAAATAGTATTTGAAAATGTTCAAATTGGGACATCTTGTGAACGATATTTAGAAATATTTAACCCTTCAAAAGAAATACAACAGGTATATAAAAAAAAAAATAAATCTTAAATTGGGTAGTAGTCAACAGAAGTTAAATAAGCTCTTTAATAGTAAAGGTTTTAAATGAACGATAGTTTTGTACATTTTACATGGATGTACTTACTTTTATATACGTTAATAAAAACCTGTTATTATCATGCCGAGATCAGCTACGCTATCTTAATTGAACTTGAGTTGAACAAAATGTGAATACATTTTTTATACTACTAAAAAAAACTATTGTACTTTATTTACAGATTACACTTGGTCGTAGTTTACCTCACGGTCTTGTAATACATTTACCTGAAGATTGGTTGTTGGTAGAACCAGAGACATGTTATTATTTAGGTATAATATGGACACCAATGCAGCCAACAGCTGTAAGGGAGACTATTCGATTTACCAATGAGAATAGGGGCAGATATGATGTAATAGTAGTGCTGAAGTCAGTGATGGTAATTTTGACATGTTTTTGGGTACAGATAATTTAAAGCTGTTTTAATAAAACCTTTAAATATATTGATAATATTATTATTCATATTTTTTAACTAATTATATTATATTACATCATATATCTCTAATGAAGTAAGTGAAAATAATACTTATTTTCATTGGGTTATTATATAAGATATCCTCAGTTTTAATATCTCAAGGTTTAGGAATGGTAACACTAAGAATACATATATATTTAATATTTTTGTTAATATCATTATTTATAGATTTCATTAACACATTGGGCCAGGCGCCGGTGCATAAAGACTGGTCGTGAACTTTCCATTTGGCTGGAGCTGTTCCCTAGGGACCAGCACTACAATTTTGATTTGACTGTCGACAGTATTAAATTAAAAAGTCTTAATAAATGTGATTAAATGTAGTTGTGATGAAATTTATTGAAACATTCTGAACAAAAATACAGATTATCTTTACACATGTTATAACGCAATACATCTTTTTTTGGTAATATTTGTTGCTTTCTTTCTTTCCAAATAGGTTCGAATTGCTATCATAACACTTTAAAAACAATACTTTCAGATGTTATGTATCTCTATTACTTTTTATGTAATTTTACCTTCGTTAATACCCTACAACTTTGTATCGCTAAATGGTTGCAGGCTTAACGGAAAGGACAGCAAATTCGGCGCCGGGCTCAACGTGATAAATGATAATTTTTAGAAGTTGTTACAACAGTTAAGATTTTATGATTAATTTGCAATCTTCTTCAAACATAATTCTCAGGAAAAACATATTTCCTCAAAGTTTTTTCTCAGTCTTTGTTTACACTTATGAACAATAATATTCTTATTTCCTTTACAGAACATAAAAGGTAAACCTAATCAATCAAAAAGTTTGAAAATATCTCCAGGTAAGATTAAAAAAAAAAATTCAAAAAAATCACCAGTATGTATGACCAAGAAAAAAGCTAAAGCGATTTCCAGTCCACCAAAAGTAAAATCTACTTTAAATATATTTCAACCATTAGATAACAGGACTTATAAATTATCAGACAAGGGATTGCAGGATATATATCAAGAACATTCTCTTGCACCTTATGGAGGTCAATGTCCCTTCGAATTATCTCTTACTAATGATTTTAAATTTGATACATCTGAAATATTTTTAAATATGCAAAAGAACAAGAAGGAATTCCAAGAGAATACTTATAACAAAACTTTTGATATGAAAACCACCAATAATTTGCAACCTTCCATGCAACAAAATGTTTTAAAACCATTAAATAGACAAGAACTTAACACTTCTGCTTCAGACATTTTTGATAAACTTGCCTTTACGCCATTGAAAAGCTCGAGATCTAAAAGTGATAAATTGGATAAAAATAAGGTACTAATCAGTGAAAACTATGATAGTGATTTTGATCATAACCTCAATTTAAAAAGTTCAAACAAGGAAAATGAAATTTGTTCTACCAAATTTATGACTTCTTCAGAACCTCAAAACAAATGGCTAATTAACCACCCACATGAAGAATGCAAAGTATTTGAAACACCAACTATAATAAATAAGAAAATACCGAACACCTCCTCACCCAAAGAGATAAATAGTCCGAACTTTACAATAAACACTGAATTTTCTCGCATCAGTGAATCGTCTTTTTTCCCTCAAATATTCTCAAGTGAAAGAAAAGTTTTACCGAAAATTAGTAACGAAACTCAAGAATTAATAAACGATACCAACCCTTATTATAGACTCAACTCTGATACTTACACTAAAGAATCACCTAACCCTCTAATGGATTCATACCGACTGAGTTCTGAGCCGAAACAGCAACCGTTTTCCATTAGAGATCAGTACCCAAAAATGTGTAGACAGTCTTTGTTTAAAGATAATCAACATTTTAGAGATTCATATGATAGAAATTTAGCAAATTTTTACGAACAAAGTATGCACTTTGACTTAACATCAGAAAGGCCTTCAACCCCTAAATCTCTTTCTCCGCCTTTGCAATCAATACCAGAAGAAGGTAATCAAACGTCTACCTCTCGTGTCTTCAATAAAACTGATGAACAAATGACAACATTTACCTTAAATCGTACATTTGAAAAGAATATAGTCAAAAAATGTACATCAGGTACACCATTACAAACATGGTCTAAAAAAGCTGTGAGAGCAGAGCCAGAGCTATGGAAAGTTCCAGTGCCATTAATGAAAAAAAATGTCAAAAATAAAAGCAACAATGTTCCTAGTAAGATATTAAAAACATTTGAGGGTAGCGATAAAGGTAATGATAACTTGTCTGGCATAGTTTCGAATATAACATTTGGGGTAAACAAAAGTATCAATCAAAATATATCGCTTAATCAAATTGGAAATGTTTATTCTCATTCATTTACTACTGACCCATTCTTGTCTTCTACTTACTATTATGACGAGGAGGCTGTCGATAAGTTTGAACGGGAGTTTAAAAGATGGCTTAACTGTATTTTGACTCCTCCGAGTGACCTGGACAGTAATGTTGATCAGAAAATAGATGTGGGAAAAGTATGGATTGAAAACAGAAATAAAGATGTACCAGCTGCACCTACTAAAGAGCAAGTTAGCAGTGTATACCTTAATAGTCACAGATTGGAGAGTCTCCGGAGATCCGCCCGCGCATTGTTATTGAGCCCGGAAATATCTCAAGTCATTGCTAAATTAAATACTCAAATAGAAAAAAAATTAATAGCTATTAGAAACGATCGAAATCTTCACTTAGATGTCGGATTGCAAAAAATAATAATGGAACTGTTACTATCGTACAATCCATTGTGGTTACGTATTGGGTTAGAAGCAATTTATGGATTAGTCTTACCTATTAAATCAAATAATGATATCGAAGGCTTAACGACATTTATAATACATAGAATGTTCAAAAATCCATACCTCAAAAATAAACATTATAAATCAAGCAGCACGAATATGCTTTTGCCTGCTTATATGGATGCCATAAAAAAGTTTACTTTGAAAAAGTTTTTCCTATTGGTGTTTTTCTTAGATCAAGCAAAACAGAAAAAACTGATATCTCACGATCCTTGCTTATTCTGCAGAAATGCTTTGTGTAAAGAAAGTAGAGAAATCGTGATACGTTTCACTAGAGAGTTAATTGCCGGGATCGGTGACATAACGAGGCATTTGCGACCTCTCGGTTATGTAGTATGTCATAAGCAATCTTATATAGATGAATATAAATACGCAGTTCACAACATCGCTGTGGATATAAGAGATGGTGTTAGATTAACAAAAGTTATGGAAATAATTTTAATGAAGAATGGCTTACTGAATCATCTGAGAACACCAGCAATATCGAGATTGCAGAAAATACATAACGTTCAAGTTGCTCTAAACGCTTTGAAGGAAGCTAATTTTATGATAGTTGGTGATATAACAGCTATAGACATAGCTGATGGGCATCGCGAAAAAACTTTGTCTCTACTATGGCAACTGATACACGTTTTCCGAGCTCCGTTATTCGTACAAGCGGCCAACGTTATACAGACCTGGTGGAGAAAAAAATACGCGGTAATATCGGAAAACAAAAGAAAAGAAGAAGAATTACGTGAGAGGTTAAATAATGCTGCTAGTACGATCCAAATTTGGTGGCGGAGAATTCAGTACAATCGCATGGTTGAGTTGAAAACGCGCGAATTGACTAACGCAACTATTATCATACAAAAATATTTCCGTAAATGGTTTTGTCGAAGACATTTTATAATAATTAAAGTGAGGGTAAAGATAATTGAACAGTGGTATTATGGATTAAAAAAGGTTAGAGAAGCACGCGAGATTCTTAAAACTCTTCGTTTAAGACGAGATAAAAAATTATATTTAGCGGCAACCAAAATTCAAGCATGTGTAAGATGTTGGATTTGTAGGAAACAATACCAGCAGTTAGTACAAAGAATAATACTTACTCAGAGTGTTATCCGATGTTTCCTCAAAAGAAAACACTTTTTGCGTTTGAAAGAGTCGGTGTCGTATGTTCAAGAAAAATATAAAGGCAAATTACTGATGAAAGAGTTGATGAGAGAATTCGCTATAAAACTCAAAAGTATAATAACTATTCAAAGTTATTATAGAAAGGTACGACAGAGAAGACACTTTTTGCTTTACAAAAAAGCTGTGAAAATGGTTGAAAATCGTTACATAGCAATATTAAAAATGAGAGAAGCACAAAACAGTTATTTGCAATTAAAACGAGCTACTGTAAAAATTCAAACTAATTACAGAGGGAAAAAATGTCGTAATGAGTTTGTAAAAAACAGAAAATTAATCATTAATATGCAGAGAAAGATTAGAGCACAGCAAAAAATGCTAAAAGAAAGGAGTAGATTTTTGAAAATCAGAACAGCCATCGTGTTTATTCAAAGGCATATGAGAGCATATTTGGCAATGAAGCAGGAAAGAAAGGCCTATCTGTTACAAAGAAAATCTGCAATTTTGATTCAAAGATATTTCCGCGCATACAGAGTAGCAAAGGCAGAAAGAAAAAAAATCATACAGTTACGAACTGCAGTAATTAAGGTGCAGAATAGGTATAGGAGTTCATTAAAAATGCGAAAGAATAGAAGAGAATTTATTGCAATTCGGCATGCTGCCATAGTTGTGCAAAGACGTTATCGTGCTTTGTTATTAATGAGAACCTGTAAAAACACTTACGAAAAGTTACGGAAAGCAGCAGTTATTATTCAAAGACGATACAGAGCTCAAATTAAAATGCTTAAAGAACGAACAGAATACCTTACATTAAAAACGTCGTGCCTGGTAATTCAAAATATTTATAGGGCTCGTATTGAAGGAAAACGGCAAAGGAAATCATATATAAAACAAAAAGAATCTGCCATGACAATTCAAAAATGGTTTAGATCATTGATAAAAACCAAAGAAGTTAAACAACAATATGAACGAACGAAACAAGCGTGTATCACAATACAAACAAGGTATAAAGCTTACGTGATGAAAAAAACTGTGAAACAGGAATTTATTCGAATTAAAACGGCAACTATCTACATACAACAATATTATAGAAATTACGTTTTAACAAAAAGAATTCGACAAGAATACATGGCTCTTAAGGCAGCTACGGTCAAAATACAAAAGTTCTATAGATCCTACAAAGAAACAAATAAACAAAAAGAGAATTATTTAACAATTAAATCTGCTGCTTTAAAAATACAAAAATACTATCGACGCTACAAAGTGACACAAAAAGTGCAATTGATATACAATGAGTTAAGATTAGCAACCATTAATATCCAGAGAAAGTTCAGAGCTTTGCGTGCCATGAAAGTTCAAAGACATCATTACTTAAAATTAAAGCATTCAGCTATTGTCTTACAACAACAATATAGAGCGATAACTGCAATGCGAATTCAGAGACAATCGTATTTAAAACTGCAGAATGCCGTATCAACTTTACAACAAAGGTTTAGGGCACAAATATCCATGAAAAAAGAAAGAGTAAAATATTTGAATATTATAGAATCATGTAAGAAAATTCAACGGTTCTATCGAGCTTTTAAAATTGGTAAAAATCAAAGAACTATTTATTTAAACTTAATGAGTGCGACTCTAATGGTTCAAAAGAAATATAGAGCTTTGGTTATAATGAGAAAATTAAGAACTGATTATATATTGTTACGATCATCAACTATGCTAGTTCAAGAGAAGTTCAGAGCACGTAAACTTATGTTGGGAGAAAGAAGAAAGTATTTAATTATCTTAAAAGCTGTTGTTACTATACAGCGTTATTACAGATCATACGTGCTTAGCAAGAAAATACGGCAAGAATTTCTTGATGTAAAATCTGCAGCGATTGTAATTCAAAAGTACTACAGAAATCTAATGGAAGCGAGAAAAGTAAGGAGTAATTATATTCTACTTATAAATACGGTCAAATATTTACAAAGGCATATTAAAAGGAGGAACGCCGTCCGGAAAGTTCAACGCGATGAAGCAGCGAAAAAAATACAGTCCTGGTATAAGAATATTAAATTGCGTAACAAATATCAAAATGATTATGTGGAATTGAGAAAGAAAATTATAATAATGCAATCAATGATTCGTATGCACATGAAGCGAAAAAAATACTTGGAGCTAAAACGCGCAACTATCACTATACAACGATCATATAAAATGTATAAACTTGCAGCGAAACAAAGGCAACGTTTTATACACATTAGATCATGCATCATAATCATACAAGCACATATAAGAAGTTACATCCAGAGGAGACGTTTCTTAAGAATACGATCAGCTGTTATGGTTGTACAGTATCTATACAGACTTAAAAAACAAAAGGAACTCATGAGGCAGAATATTGAAGCGGCTGCTATATGCATACAGAAGAATGTAAGATATTATCTTAATAACAAATGGTATAACGATTATAAGAAACGTGTGATATTTATACAAGTTAAATGGAGAGGAAAACTTTTAACTAGACTGATGAGGAAGGAGTTTCTGCTGAAGAAACAAACTATAACTAACCTACAGGCAATTGTAAGAGGTTATCTAGTGAGAAAGCATATACAGAAGCAGAAGGAGATATTGAAAATTCTAAAAGAGGAAAACAGTCGGAATTGGGCGGCGTCTAAAATTCAGGTAACTATATTACTTTGTCGGAAATGACTTAACACTTGACTTCAGTTGCACTAAGTTTGTAACTTGAGAATAATTATCGCGAATAATTATTTTATTATCACTAACCTCTGTCTTTTGAAAATATATAGTAAAACCTTTATAATGATTTTTTTAAGAAGTTTGGTAACTATTCTTTTTCTTTAGGCTCTATTTCGCGGGAATCGTGTTCGCATGAAAACGGAAAACAGCTGCGTGGGTGAGTTGCGACGCAGATGGGTCGGAGGTGCGCTGCAGTCTACTGAGAAGTCGTTAAAAGAACGTAACGACGAAGCAATGGAGGTTCTGCGCAGGATGGCCGATATCGAGACACTTATCCGTACATTCAGATCTCTAGGTGAATTTTCTAGGCTTAATTAAACATCTTGCTACACCTATATTCTGTCGATTGTTTCTAAACCAGTGGGTATGTTGCTATTGTTCAGATTTTACTTACTACAAAATATTCGCCTTTTCAAATTCATATCAATTTTTTCAATCATTGTATTAAAAAAAAAATACAATGTGACTTACGTAAGGTGAAACTAGGGATCTCCTAGTTATAATGCAAGCGCTTACCCGCTGCGCCATTAAATTAGTTTGGACTTCTAGTTTAAATATAAAGTCCAAATTTTTTTCATCCTTGTAAGGCTGAGGTTAAGTTGGACATAAACCGATTGTAAACCGCGAGTTTTTCTCATCACAATAATGACACTCCTTAGCCTATACACTCGACCTTCGCGGCAAGTTGAGATAGCGACATGTAAACGCCTGTTCTAGGGAACTCCTGATAGTGCCAGTAGAGACTGAGTAAGTCTAGTGCAAAAAGTTTACAAAATTTGCTCCACTTTGTTTGTGATCAAGATTCCTTCATCATTATTAACATGCTTAACAACATATGTTAACAGTGGAATTTATTTTTAATATATCACAGAATGCAAAATTAAAAGTATACACGCTAAATACATACTAAAGAATTCTGTTATAAATTTTACGAAATATGTAGAGTTTCTACATATATGTCGATGTTTTTTTTAGTATTTTATACTGTGGCTATACACGTCGACTGCTTTGTAGTAGGTATTCTATGCATATTATTGAATAGTAGAAAATTCACCTTGCTAAGTTAGTTGTTCAACCTGTTAATTTTCTTTCTAAATTATGCTTAAATTTGCTGTTGTTAGTTCGATAAAAAGTAAATTTCTAAAAAGAACCTGTCAATTTATTTTCCAGAGTTATTGACAGAGGTATTTCCAATGATGTACGATCAAAACGCCTCTTCTGTGGTGGGCCGGGTTTACGTTTACATGTCTTTGATGAACAGATCCATTTCTAGCATTGAAGTGTTGAAATCTGCCGCGTCCTTGCTTGTTAATTTGGCCAGATACAAAGTTACTGGTCAGCAAATATACGAGGTAACTTTAAATACTTTACATCCCCATTGTCACTTAAAAACATACCTTATATTCTATGTACTAAATGAATGCTTTTTATATGTTGCAGAGAGATCGTATACCGCCGGTTCTAAAGTTCATGTGGCGATTCAGCAATAATGAACCTCAGTTATTTTGTATATTTACAACATATTTATGGGTCTTTTCAAAGTATAAGAATATTAAACAGGTAATATTTAAATTTTTTTTATATTTACGCAAGGATTTTTCTTATCGCTGGATGCAAATAAAAGCTTTATAGTTTTTGTTTAAATTAGTTTTTTTTTTTAATTCTAGCAGATAGTTTATAAATAGTGCCTTACGTTTTTATGAAATTTACTACCTTAAGCAAAAATTTCTGGAAGAAAATGCATGCTTTCATAATGATATCTAATACAATTGTTTCTTATTTTTTCTTGTCTAAATTAAAATAACTTTTGTGATATCAATTATTTTATTATATGTGTAAAATATAGTGTAAAATAAATGATTAAATGTTTTAGGATCTTACACAATTTCTTCGTATTCCCGAAAATTATAAAATACTGGTAACAATAAAAAGTAATGTTGATAGAATGAAGAGAATGGAAAATATTACGAAGAATCGATTATTTACTCCACAACTTTCCAAATTTAAAAGCAATATTGGTAGCCACTCTATTCGAGAGGGATTTAATCACAATGTTTCTAACACAAGTCATATTGGAAATCTAAATAATTTTCAATTGCCATCATTGGAACCTGACTACGGAATTATTAGAGCTGATCAACCACGATACTTTGAAGATGCCCAACAAGCCATTGATTGCTTATTTAAGACATACAAACTATAATTTTATTTGTGAATGTAATATAATTAAGTTTTCATTGTAATATGTTAATTGTTAATAAAATATTCCTGAGTGTTTCTAAGACATTACTATTCTATGAAATAAAAGATTGAATATTTTTTTTATTTTATTGAGAAACAAATTGGGTGTATGTTTTTCATGTTATTTATTGTAAGATTTTGATTTTATAAGACAGTTTATCTCTAACTTCTTTCCTTGAACATTTCAATGACAAAAAAGGATAAATAGCAAAAAATAATTTGTTTAGCACCTGTTCATAAATTGTTCATTATATAGTATTTTGTATCTATTTTAATCGTCCGTTCAATTAATTTTGGTAAAAAGTTAGACAATTATACTTTGTTGGAGTGTGGTTCATCCCTGGATTTTTAACAGGTCCCTGGTTTGATTCGGGAATCATTTAAGTAGTGGAATTTAATTTATGGTAGATATTTTAATCGTTCTAGTTACATACGACTCTAAATGTTACCATAAATACATAATTGTGTTTTAGCAATCATATATATACAAGTCAGATAAATTTGGATCAGCATGCTTCACCGTCTAAATATGGCATTATAGTTATAATATTGAAATTGTTAGACGAATTCAGCTAATTATTTAACATATTGTTGTGGTGAGGGCCATAGTCTCGAGACGGTAATAAATTAATTGATAATTGGGATATAATAAGATATATTTTTATTAAAGAGTAAATACAATATTTAAAAGTAAACGCCAAAAAAGAAAGTAAACACGCCGGTCAAATTTTTTAGGTCTATGGATTTTGGCCACCACTTTATGGAAAAAAAGTCACACAAGTGTCAATGATAGTACGATAAAATAAAAAATGATAACATAAATTGTATTTTTGAGATATTTCAAAAGAGAGTACATTTTATAATTTGATCTAAATGGATGAATTCGTTAATTATCTACTTTTAATATTGGTCATACTTCCAGTACTTCTATTTATTAATTTATGGGCGGGTATTGGATGGGAACTATTTGTTAATAATTAAAGTATTACTTATTACTAGATTTGTGTATATTATTACACACATGTATATCTATAAAAATAATAGGTGTTTATGGGGCAAAATGTAGAAGATTTTAGGTCAATGCTACAGCGTCATTGATCTAAGACCATTATTTTCAAGTTTCCAGAGGCGAGAAGAATTGGGTAATAGTCTTTATATTACTAAGAAGCAGTGCTTTCAGACTGACTTTTATTAATGCTCAAGATAAAATGTGAAAATTTCATTTATTATATTTTAGATCTTACGATATAATGCCGAAATGTGTAATAACTTTTTAAGTCACACTGATGTTTACAATGGCGTATGGTGTTAGTTTAAATAACTTTATTAGGTATTTGTTAAATGTAGATCTCCCTCAAATGAATGTTCCTATTTTGTTTGTGTAATAAATGTTTCAAATTATATATTATTACATTTTATTGTTTGTAGATAAAAGATAAAATATTGTAAACATATTTTGAAAGAAAAGAAATAAAATATGACAATTTAATATGATTAACATTGTCTTTTAATACAATAAAACCTCTGTGGCATTAATATCCAATATCCTTAATAACTTAATATAATTCATGATAACCTAAATTTCACTTGATAACAATAACTCTTCCATCCCCATATGCCCTCTGTGTCTCCAGATTCTGTATCGGGCAATATCTTTGCGTGTGACCATGCCAACAACCTGTAAAGAAATATGCTTAGCATACAAAATAAAGTTATATTTTTCTTATAACAATTCTCCAAATATAAATAATAAGAGAAAGATATATTTAATAAGAAATATATTACAAATTGTTAATTTAATTCAAAATTACTACTTCACACAAAACTTTTTTCCAAATTGATGTCATGACCTTTATGCTAAAAGCAAAAGCAAAAAGTAAAGAATAAATATTATGTACTTAGTATTTTTTTATATAAAAGCAAATATTTTTTAATTTTAATCATAACATTTTAAAAATTACGCAATGTAATACATACTTCATTAACATCATTAACAATAGGAAGGTGCCTCAGTCCAAGGGCCCTAAATAATTTAAATAGACGAGGTAGAGATGCCCGATGGGGCAATGTGTAAGGAGATGGATTCATGAAAGGGCGCAGATCTATTGTGCAGGTTTTCTCCCATTCCTCTATTACAAGCTGTAAAATGTTTAAAAATCATTCTAAAAAAATTCAAACAATAAACTATTTATGAATAGTAATTGTTCTAGATGTTAATAAACATGTGAGAAAAATCTATTACCTATTTTTTATTAAAAATTTCATATCTAACTGTTCGGTTCTTAGTTTGATCCGTAGGCTTCTTAAATGATAAACTTTGTATGGTGGTGGTTTTGTACAGAATTCTGCCTGCTGTTAACTATTCACCACATAGCAGTAATATGGCACAATTTGATGACATTACTACAATACGACACAGAACTGTTTTGTAAAACCTAATATTATAGATAAAAAGGTGTAAAAGAGTTTTCTAATCACATTGTGCCCAGTGACCTGATATCATAAGATACAGTAAAAAAATATTTATCTATTATATATTTGGTATAGTTCTGAATATAAACTTGAAGCACTACATAAAATAGTTAAGGAATCAAATATAAAATAGCCCAAATCTAGTTGAAATGTCATACACTGTGATAGATATAACCCATCAAAGTATATCAAATATCAGTTACTAATAGTCTACAGGTAGTTGATATTATAATATTAGTGTTGGAACGCGAAACGTAATTAAAAAACTATCTCACCTCATCAATTGATGGATACCTTGGATATTCTTTACGGAACATATTCATATCAACTTCTACATTGGACCACTCAGTATTAGCATTCTCATTGTATATTTTATTTTGGAGCAGCACTATTAATTGGGAACGTAGTATTAAACCTCTTAACCGCTTGTAAATGGTTACCTCTGCCTATGAAGGTAGTATAAAAAATTTTTATTAATGTACGTTAATAAATAGTACTATGAAGACATGCAAAACACCATAAGTACTTTTTGTTAATCAATTTTATGTAATAGGTAAAAATCTAAGTTTTAATTTTTTTTATTCAATATTTTACGTCATTGTAAGCCATTCATATTTATAATCTTTACTACTAAGGATAGCTGCTTTTGACATCAAACAAGTTTTTTACTTAAATCTTGATGCTTAATTAAAAAACTGCTTTTGTATGTCAGTCTTTTTACGATTATCTTTAAAAGAGCAGGACTGAGGAAATGTTGAAGATAACGAAATTCGATTCAGTGATCTATTTTAGTAGAAAGCATATCATTTTGGTATGCTTTTGGCAGACATTTGGAATGCTCGAGTCGAGTAGCTATCTAGAACTTTGTCATTAAGGAAGTACTAGGACCTTCGATATTTTTTTCTATTATATAATGAAATAAACTATTAAATGAAAATAAATAAAACATGAGTATTCTCTAACAACGGTATATCAGTTTCTTAGCTAATCCTTGGAGAGTCCTAATCTTTGGAATTGATGTAAGAATTATTTGACCATTAAAAAGTCCGTGAAAGCGTGATTGATAAAGTGAATTTGAATTAAGAATGTAGGCTCACGAAGGGTTTTAGCCGATATGATTCCGTCATAACTCCTCCGCTGGTCCTACAGCGTGACGATATCCTATGTATAATTTTCCAATAAAAAAAAGGGCAGGCTCACGTGGTCGGAGAGCGGCGGGTCTACTACTGGGAATCCATTGTAGGAGACAAGGCGCAGCAACTCGAGCACATGGCCGACGCTCTCGACGGTGCGCAAGGTGAACACCGGGTGCGACATCACCTCCGAGGCGTACACCGTGTGCGTTAGCGGCGGTGGCTCCCAGCCCAGCAGCGGCACGCCGGCCAGTTGGATGTGGATGTCGTAGATACCCTGCCATTCGTTTTAACACAAATTATAGATTGCATGTACAACATACTTATATACTTTATATATAGTGTCAGTAGTTTCGTTAGAACGTTAGTTGACATTGTTCGTGGTAACATTTTGATGTAGTATTAAACTTATATTATTTGATTGATGGTGTTTTTACTTACAATCCAACATTCTAATATATAGATTTTTTTGGCTCTATTCTGTACAAGTCGTCACCCGCCCGCTTCTCTGGGCGTAGTAATTTTTTATTAATTATGTATATTAATCTCCCTCCTGTACGTGTACCAATATTCGAGACCATCGACTCAAATAAAAAATTCCATTGATGTTTGAACCCCCTCATTTAATTCTATCCTAACGGTGCAATATCAATAAAACACATCTTAGTGGATACCTACTCATCACAAAGAGTACACCCTCAAAATTTTATAGGTTATAAGTAAAAAGATAAGGTAATTTTGTTGAATGTGAACTAAATACAATTTCATGTACTAACCTCATTGAAGAAATCACCGGTCCATTTGGCCACGACCAATGTTATGATAATAGGCAGAGCATTCGATATTTGACCTGTTGTTTCTATTATGATGACAGTCAGAGATATCGTCATGCGAACCACACCGCCCAATTGCGCAGCGGCGCCGACTAAAGCGTATTTCGCTGGATTAATACTCTGTACAAATGTAATAATAATGTAATTTATATGATTCGAGAAAATAGAGATACAGACTTCTTATGGTTTCATCTCATCATTTTATTAGCACACGTTTTTTATTATCTTTCCTATGTTTAAATTAGTGATGAAAAAAAATCGCTGTAAGAACTTTGATCACTCATTGTTTTTTGCTTTAGAAATACTAATAGTTTCGAGGTTTTGCATTATATAGCTAATAGGAATCCGACCTAAAAGTATCGCAAAGTAAAAAGACCTTTTTTTTACGTAATGAAAAAAGGCATTGACAGGGCACTTGGAATTAAAATTCTTGATTTAAATATAACAACAACAATAAATAACATGTCTCAAATAAATATGCACTAATTTAAATTTTGTGTTTTCTGCAAAAATGTGTTGGACAGTTTCAGGTCATTTAACTTACAAGTACATAAAGGCACAAAGTCTGAATGTTGTCTTACATTTGCCATATTACTGCAACTTACATTAGAAGGTAGCATGTACTGTATTAAGATTGCCAGCAATCTTCCCCAAGCGGCTCCCGTCAATAAATTGGGAATGAAGAGCCCGCTGGACACAGCCAGGCCGAAAGTCCAAGTGGATAGGAGAAAATAGCAGATTATGAAGACAAAAAGCGACCATGGTTTGTACGAGCCAATGGGGTCGTGCAAGAAGGAACGCACCGAAGCTTCGGGGGTTTGAAACCAGATTGCCGCTAATGCGTTGTATTCACCGTCCGCGCAAAACAACTGTAAACAAATACATATATTCGATTTGGATTCATTTCGATTGCCTAACTGTTGATAATAAAATTATTGACTTTTAATAAAAACATTAACCTTTTGCACTCAAGTGGTGACTCTCACTTACCAAGCGATCTAAGTCCGCAAGTCGAATTCTGAGTATTGATCAACAAAAGAGTTACCTATCGTGTACAGTGTTAAAATATAAACACTTTATACGACGACTTGTGTACATAATCAATAAAATGTAAACGTAGAATATCAGTAAAAGTGGTATTATATGTCTTAATTTGATAACTTTTTTGAGCTAAAATATACTTTCGAGTACAAAAGGAAAATATTTACAGTACTAAAATTCTTGTTAATCACTCGAACTAAACTTTTTAGCTTTTCTGGGGAGATGGTTTACCGCATTAATCGATAAGTTAATTTGCAGTTCAAACTTATGATCATAAATTGTCGCAATCTAAACCAATATCAAACTATCATTATGGTATAGATAATTAACTAATATAGCGTCTGTTTTCATGTAACAAACATTATATTAGTTAATTAATACAAATGCATTATTAAAAATCATTTAACACTTTTTACGTACATATACGGTTTTTAATTTAAGTTTGAGACTTAACACGGCAGATTCATAAGGAATATATTTTAGTTAAGTAAAGGACAATTATTATACGATAAATGTATTATTGTGACTACATTTGAACAAAGATGCTGGATACAAGTTTGAATGAATGTTTAATTTACTTAGTTATTATTATTTTATGTCATGACAAACCATTCTTTAGATACCTGCAGAGGGTTTTTGGTGGGGTCTTCGCCGAGAGGGCGACAGTCGTCAAGGAGAAACATCATAAGGAAGCCACAGGTGGCGCTGGCCGCAGCCACCATGCACGCTTCAACTACCCGTAGCCACGGCGCACTCACATACCTGTTTTTTATAGGTTTGTATTTAGCAAAAGAAATTCATCAATCATTGTTATTTAATTTTTTTCATTTATTTAACACAAGCAAAAACAAATAATTTTTTTGTTTTAGAAATACTAATAGTTTCGAGGTTTTACATTATATAGCTAATAGGAATCTGACATAACAGTATCGCAAATAATATAATCATATAATTATATTATAATGGAAGTGTAAATAGTTATTTTATATATTATAGTGTACTTAAAATAAACACTACAACAATTAAATTAGTTTGACTTTTCTGTGATAATGATGTCGTAAATACTGAAACTCTAGATCTTATTTAATTACTTTTATTATAGATATTTTAGGCAAGAGTTTATTTTTATTAATTAAGTGAATTTTTCAAGTTTGTGATATAAAATAGAGTCAAATCGATTTTTTATTTGAAAACAATACTGAATGATTGATAATGATTCTAGATTTTTAATTTATAGTTTTCATATTATCTGAATTACATAGAGGCAAAAAAAATAGGGGCATATCTCCGTATTAAATTCCAACTTTAATTTTACCTCGAACCCTTAATTTATATAATGTGTAAAAATATGTATACATAAATGTATACCTTAATTTTTATACTGTAAATTTGAATGTTTACCTTATTCTAAAAACGGAGAGTTTGTAATTAAAGTAATTCCAAAGTGCACCCATTAGACCACCAACTGCACCAAATAGCATGAACACAGGCAATTCGTAGAATTGAAAAGGAAAAGGTTCCATTTTTCCCAAATTTAATAGGCCTGTGAAATTGAATTAATGATAAAAAAAATTATAGGGAAGAAGTTAGTAATTTTGATAAATAGTGCCAAAAATTCTTGGATAAATGGAGCAATAAAAGAGGAAAATAATAAAAACTATAATAATAATATTAATTGAAGGAGTATTGATAAGTTACCTAAACTTTAAGGAACAGAGTCAAACAGTGGAAACTTCCTTAAAAAAGTGTTTTACGGGACATCAAAAATTGTTAGTAATATTGTAAAACAATTAGATTCTTAAAATAAATGTTGTTTTAATAATGTTTTTTACGGGACAAATCCGGTACATAACGTATATATTTACATTGAAATGTAAAAAAAAATTGCATGTTGGAGAGATAGAGTAATACTTAATCTTTTAGCAAATTACTCTATTTATCCAAAATTAACGAAATATATCGAAAAGAAGTTTAGGTTCGGAGAAACAGAGAAACAGTTCTGGTCGAAGATGATGAAGCCTGTACGAAATATGGCTTATTTAATATTATTTTGAAACGGGTCACGAAATGTTATACAAATTTCCACTTCTTAAATCTGTAAATGTAGAAAGATCATTATCGGCATATAAATGGATATCATCTAATAAGCAGACTAGGTTGCCGGAAAATATTGAAAAAATACAACTGATGGCAACTGACCAAGTATGTATTTAAATAGTTTTACCTTTAATTCATATTTTTTATTTTACTACTTAAATTTTAAAAAATATTTAAGTTTTTATTAGTTTGATTGGACAGATTTAGATGCATTTTGATGTCTTTTACTTTTATTTGTATCTACAATTTATTTAAAACAAAACAAAAGGTGGAATATAATTGTTATACGATAGAACTAACCGTTTTTATATATTTAAGTATTGTTCCGTAAAAAAATAATTTTAAGGAAGTCTCCACTTTTTGACTCTGTTCCTCAACGTTTAGGTAAATACATTCAGCTTATTCCGATCACTGGTTATAACATAAGAAGTTATGAACAGAATACATAAGGACGTATGTATATTTTATGACGACATTAATATTTATGTAAGAAATAAGCACATAAATTAAAAATTATGTCCAAATGGATTTGAAGCTTTTCGTGCTATAGCTATGAACACTACCTGGATAACTCAATTCGCCTGGGTGGCCATGGTACGCAGATAAAACAATATTTAGAGTAAATGTGGAAACCACAGTTCCAAAAAAAGTCCTCCATGTTAATGCTTGATTCCAGAAACTTGTACCTTCTTCCAAAGAGAATAGAACACCACCTTAAAATTATTACATGTATATATATATATATGTATATATGCATGCATACATATGATACATACATATTTCAATATAATAATATATATTGAAATATAAAGGTAGGTTGTTTGTTTAGCTAAATCACGAAAACTGAAACGTCACTTAATATAAAAATGAATCGTGCATACATTGTACGATTTTATATTTCTCATTATTATAATAAAAGACGAAATTATTCATTGCTATAGTGGAAACAGCTCATAACGAATTTTGGATATTTTTGTGTATAAATCATAATATATATATTTATATATAGACAAATCATAATTATATATATATATA